>QZCP01000013.1:147459-165294 GCA_003956705.1 Brevipalpus yothersi | reverse complement strand
CTCTCTCTCTCTCTCTCTCTCTCTCTCTCTCTCTCTCTCTCTCTCTCTCTCGAGCACGGGACACTGGAACTGGGCCATCACTGACGAACCTTAATTCCCTTTCAGCTTGGAGGGGATCTCTCTCTCTCTCCTTCATTCACCTCGGCAAACGACCGGTAAGATTAAGAGGTTGAATAGAAAATTTATCAATGCAACTATTTGAAAGTTGCCACTCTTTTGCTCCCAAAATCAGAAAATCCGAGAAGGAGCGAGAGAGAGAGACCTCAAATCGGAGCTTCTCAAAATTCCGTTACACGAAGCTTAAAGTAACTTAAATCGATCAATGTGTGTTCATCATTCGAGAGCTCTGCCATTCCATTCATTAAAAATTCTGACCAACGAGCTGATCAGCATGCTTCGCGTGCTGCCCAGGCCCTAAGATGGCCATGAGCATAAAGCCGCTGGGCAATTGGTGATGATCAAGTGTTGCGATGTGATGCGATTCTAGTGATATTGCTCACCAGTGACACTGGGCCCAGAAATTTTGCCAACATCCCTTCTTCTCAGCATCCTCCTCTCCTCTCCTTTCTCTCCCATCTCTTGTTAGTCAGTCGATACGTTCACAATTTGATGGAAAATGCATACATTTTTCACAGTAAAGTGGCCAAATGAATCGATATCATGCACAATTTGAAACCCGATAGATTGCCTCATTGAACTCTTTTCGTGATCAAGTGAATCTTATAAACTCTTATCCCCGGGGGCTTGACCCTCCAGAAATAGCATGAATTGAGAAGTGGAAAACGATACCATTCACCTTTCTCTCTCTCTCTCTCTCTCTCTCTCTCTCTCTCTCTCTCTCTCTCTCTCTCTCTCTCTCTCTCTTTAACTGATGATGCTCCAGCTTTTTGGACCCGCATGCTTGTTATTGATGATGGAACTTTGCAATCTCGGCAAGAAATCAAATGAAAAGTTTCAATTCTTCATCCCATCAAGTCCAGCGCCTCGATGGAGTGAGAGAGAGAGAGAGAGAGAAACACTAATTAAAGAATGGCTAATCAAGCAAACAGCATCCCAATGATGCGGCGCTTGATCTTCCGCACATACACACACTGCATCCGATGGTCAAAAATTGAAACAATCTTCCTTTTTCTTCATCACTCTTAATCTGGCCTCTTCCAAAGTAGAGGAAAAGGATAGTCCAGTCGTGCTCGTCAATTCGCGCTTGACCGTCACCAATCGGTCAGTTGATGAAGTATACATGTATATGTACTTGTATAGATTATGATGAATATTCTCTCTCATGAGAGTTGTCCTCATGCAAAATTCATTCCACTCACGATCATCTCATCTTGGCGCCATTGTGCTACTTAGAGAAACAAAAAAGTATTTCCAAAAACATTTCTCTCTCTCTTCCAAAAAACTTTTTTCAGAGTTTGGGCCTCATCAAAGAGAGAGAGAAAGAGAGAGAAGCAAACCGGGCCAAGTGGGCCAAAGTAGCCCACTGATTCGACTCGGCCGAAAACTCTCTCCTCTTCTTCTTTTTCTTCTTCTTCAACTTCCAACATTGTCCCTTTTACCTTCTCCTTTTAATACTCTTAACTCTAATTACCTGTTTCCAGGAATTGTTTACCACTTCCCATAGCTTTTTACACTTTCTCGCCAGCAAGTCACTAGCATTTCGATTTTCTCTCTCTTATTCTCTCTCTCTCTCTCTCTTTAGCTGAAATTTTTCCACTTCCTTCACCAAACCAGTTCCCTTTTTGCAAACCCTTTGTCCTTTTCTTCCATAGTTTCCATTACCGTCCCGCATCTTCTTCTTCTTCTCCTTCTTCTTCTTCTCCTTCTTCTTATTCTTATTCTTCTTTCTTAGTTAGTCACTTACTTCTCTTCTTCCTTGATTAGTGAAACCATCGGCTCTACTCAAGCCTCTCATACCTCTCATACTGGCCACCTATCAATTGTCCCTCCAATATCAGGACACACAAGAGAAATGGAAGGGAGAACGGGATGCCGAAGAATTTTCGGCCTTAGAACTCGATTTCTTGTCCTCACCTGGCTTTCGATTATCTTTCAGAAGATGACAATTGAGTGTGAATTCTTTCCATTTTATTGCTTCTCTTTCTTTTTCTCTCTCATTCTACCTCTACCTCTACCTCTACTTTTCTTGACCATCTTAACGGCTATTTCCAAGTCCTTGGTGACTTTTGTGTGTGGTCATTTACTAAGGATCCTATGTCCACTCTCTTTGAGGAAAGATTATTGAAAGTCGCTTCCTGGAAACGATAAGACTAAGAAGACCAGGGAAAAGAATGAGACTTCATGCAAATATCCTTTCAGCAGAATGATGATGATAATAGTGGGTAGAAAGCAAAAGAGAGGAACTCACAATTTGATTAGTTAATCAGATCATGATTAGGGGCTTGAGAGAAGGCAGAGGCAGCAGTTTAGGCAAATTGAATGCAAGTTATTAGCAGAGAATACATTGGCAAATGTTGTTAGAATATCGTTGGAGGCGTTCGCATCCATCGCTCCGTTTGCTTAGCAAGTTGAGCAAAGAGCTGATTTTATTTTGCAATCAAATTAAATTGCTGAGGCCTCATATTCACCCTTCTTGGATCATCATTGGCCATCATTCATTTTACCCTTTCACTCCTCTCTCTCTCTCATCTCTTTTCCTCCAGATGACTGATGCTGACAATATATGTTCAAACATTCATGGCTCTGTCCACCAAAAGGTCAATCTTCACTTTCGCTCAATATACGTGTGTATACACATGATGTTATATCGTCTCTCTCTCTCTCTTTATTCCTTTCTTAACCCTTTATTTACTCACTCAGCCTCTTATAGTGAGGAGAAGAAGGAAAGAGTATGAATTGTTGATCAAATAGCCGTTTCATGTTGGAACTATAGATAGTTTCCAATCTCTTCTCCTCTCTCTCTCCATCTATTTCATGTGGCCAAGTGGCAGGGGCCTCAACTGATTGATCTGGTCTCGGGTGATGGAAGTGAATGATAACGGATAATTTCAGGCTATAACAAGAGGATATTCATGATGATAGACTGAAATCGATACGATTCTTGTGATATGTATACATATAAAGGTAGAAAGAAGATAGCCCAGTAAAAAGGCAATCCGATGAAATGCATGAAATTCATATCGCTTGGAACAATAACCCTCAATTATGTAATTAAAAGTTTGTAACTAGTTTGGCCACTCGGGCTGTGGATATTCTTTTCCTCTCTCTCCATCTTTCTCTTTCGATGGCTTGCCTTTGATAATTAAAATTGATCGAGTGAAGAAAAAAGCCGTCCAAGAGAGGAAAACTATCCAAGAGAAGAGTCTTTGGCAAAACAGCCATCTCTCTCTCTACCTCTACCTTTACCTCTCTCTTTCTTGAGTGAACATCTCTTCAGAGAGAAACCCATCCAAAGTTGCCATCCAGGTTGGCTAATTACAAACCGCATCCTCCTTCCATTTGTTTCCATCTTTCTCTCTCTCTCTCTCTCTCTCTCTCTCTCTCTCTCTCTCTCTCTCTCTCTCTCTTTCTTTCTCTCTTTACTTCATTCTTCTTCTTCCTCGCTCTCTCTCTCCTCCTCTCCTCCTTCCATCTTCGGACGTTTTGCAACAAGGCCGAGCAGTGGCCACAGTCAACACAGGCCGATCGTTTCCACTCGTATTGTTCGAACTCTCGATTGGCATTTCCAATTAACCTTCGCAAAGTGACCAGCGGAGGTGAATGATGATCTTTGTACGAGCGAATTGGTCTGATTGCTGGCAGAGGCTCTAATTTAAATTCCATCTCAACTGCAACAGGTACTTGCTTATCGATGCTTGTGTTCACGTCCAAGCCAAAGTATACACACATACTTACATGGAAAGAGAGAGAGAGAGAGAGAGAGAGAGAGAGAGAGAGAGAGACTCTCTCTCTCTCTCTCTCTCTCTCTCTCTCTCTCTCTCTCTCTCTCTCTAGGTGAGAGTGAATATACATGGAAAAACAAGTGAGCTCTCTCTCAAGCCTTATTTTGGAATAGCTTTTCGAATTGAAGCGCCCGAAAATGATGCTCAAAGCCAATCCCAATTCTTTTGTCCAAAAAGCAAGCATATAATTATGCCAAGCAGCTAGTATTTTATTTAGAATTGATCGCATTCCGACAAATCCTGATCAGGAAGTATTATCAAATTAACTCACATTTAGTCATGTTTGTTCGCTGTTTTTTTTCTCTTCTTCTTTCCTTTCTCTCTTTCCATCCATTGCTCTCGTCTCCATCTCTTCTCTATTCCCTCTCTCTTTCATTTATCTCTCTTCCTCTCTTTCTCTCTCTCTCCGCAATCATGTATGAATTACATGAACTCATTTGAGAGTCAAATTCCTTTAGTTGCAATGGATCCCTTCGACTCCTATAACAGGCGTGATGCATTCAGGTATATCCGATCCTCCAGTAGACATCAGGTATTCATGTAGCATGCTTTCTTCCTCATCTCTCTCTCTCTCTCTTGACCATCTTTTCTCATCTTTCATCCACACTCTCAATCCCTTGATTTTGATCGCAAATTCCTTTGGTGTCGCTGATCGCTTCCAGGGTCCATAATATTACATGTATATACAGATATGTACAGTCCAGTAAGGTGACAGGTAAAGGCGAATGCATATAGAATGCTCCTTTTGGCCCCAAAAAATAAGGCCAACATAATAGTGGCTATCTCTCTCTCTCTCCATCTAAGGTACCGAACGCAATCGTGATTGATGATTAAGAGCTGAGCATTTGGTCAATTCATGTTTAGCCCCCCTGGTTTTAATCTGTGAAAAAACTGTTGTATAAAGTGAACATGATTTTTCTCAGGAGAAATTAATAAAATTATTATACAACCCGCTAGTATTCGGAATGCCTCCAGGGCATTCAGTTTCCTTCGGGTTAATGCCGAACCGAGTCCGTGATCTTAATATTACACTCATTAATTTTTTGAGAAGTTACTTAGCGCTAAGAAACGCTCCTTTTCCAAACTGCATTTATGATCATAAATACACGCATCTCTCTCTCTCTCTCTCTCTCTCTCTCTCTCTCTCTCTCTCTCTCTCTCTCTCTCTCTTCCTCAATCTCCTTTCGCCTCCTTCTCTTGGTGCTCATAATTGCAGTTCCGATTCGCTACCCTGTTCTGTATTGAGAAAGATAGATAGATAGAGAGAGAGAGAGACCAGGATCTCGCACTCTTCTTCTTCATCTTCTTCTTCTTCTTGACCGTCCTCTCTCACTTGTTTCTCTCTCCTCTATAGCCATCGAACTATGTGTTTGTATGTATCTACTTGCGGTGCGTATCGAAGACAAAAACTATCAGCATTTGCTGGAAGAATCGTTCGCAAATTGTCCTTCTCACATAAACGATCGCTTGGCGGACTACATTGGCACGAGAAGCCTCACTAATGCTATTCCTTGGCGATCATGAGCCTCGTGTAATGATGTAAACACCTTCACGATTTGAGAAAATGTTCAACTGATGTCCTTCTCTCAATGATATGATAGGGGGAAGAGAGCTCAGAGAGAGAAAGAGAGAGAGAGAGAGAGAGAGAGAGAGAGAGAGAGAGAGAGAGAGAGAGAGAGAGAGAGAGAGAGAGCCTTTGGGCAATGATTGTGCATTGATTATAAGTTTTCCTCTTGGCGTCAACAAATACCTTTTCCTTTTTTTCTCTTCATCATTACACATCAACCTGTGGACATGAGTGAAAATAAGAGGACTGCAAAAGATATCATCATCATGATGCTCATGCTCGAATGAATTTTGTCAAAGTCTCAGCACATACTTCCACATGATAGAATAGAATATCAGATCATTTGGAATATTTTCTATCTCTCTCTCTCTCTCTTTCTTTCTCCTCTTCTTGGAAAAAATGATTGAAGAATATGGCCGATGGGTGAGGAAGAAAGAATGTGAGAATCGCCGCAAGGCCCCGTGTAAAATGTGTGTGTATGGAGCAAGTGGAAAAAAGATGCGGGTGGAAAACGAGAGAGAGAGAGAGAGAGTAAAAGAGGAGAGGAAAAATTTCCAATACAGATGCAGGTCGTTGTGATGTGAGGAGCCACAAAAAAAAAAGTTTTCGAATTTTTATCTGATGTGATGTGATGAATGGGATGAAGAAAAAAGTGCGGCAAAAGTAGCATCATTGCTGTGGGCTATGAATAGCTGTGCTTGAATGTGGATGCAAAAAAAGTTTGCTTCAAGACATACCTTTGCATTCGGCAGATCTTCAGGCAGTAACTGGATCTTGAGATATTGTAGAAAGAGAGACTCCGTTTTTCTTCTCTCTCTCTCTCTCTCTCTCTCTCTCTCTCTCTCTCTCTCTCTTGGTCCGAAAAGCAACATCCAGCAGCAATCAAACCCGGAGGTATGTGTGTATGGCCTGATGCGGACTCGCACTCATTCAGGAGCCAAGAGCCGATCGGCAGCGTTTCCCGGCAGCGGATGAGAGAGAGAGAGAGAAAGATACCTCATCTCTTACTTTACCTGAGGTGATATCTTCTTCTTTTTCTGTTGCTTCTTCTTCTTCTTCTTCTTCTTCTTCCCCACTTGCTTGCAAAATTCTGTTTCAAGTTTCTCCATCATGACTGGTTTTTCCTCTAAAACTTGAGTATGGAATGGGTCGCGGTGACCCAAAGCTCAACTTTGATATGCACAAAGCTGTGGATTTCTTGCTTTCTCTCTCTCTCTCTCTCTCTCTCTCTCTCTCTCTCTCTTACTCTTCTACCTTCTTCCAAAAACTCTCATCACAACTAAGGTCTCGAACTGACCACTGAGATATCGGACTTGCTTCAGGCTACACTTACACATACACACGTATACATATACACACCGGTGGAAGTGAGAGGCCATTCCAGAAAAACGAAGCAAGAAATGAGAAGGAAGAGAGAGAGAGAGAGAGAGAAGATGTTTTTCGGCGGCAATAAAGTTTAGCAATCGGCATGGTCAGGATAGCCATTTAGCCAACACACACATGTGGATCTGACACTGCAGCTCGTTCGAAAAATGTTCTTCTTCTCTCTCTCTCTCTCTCTCTCTCTCTCTCTCTCTCTCTCTCTCTCTCTCTCTCTCTCTCTTGGACTCTTGGATCTCCGAAAAATCATCAACACACACATGGAGTAAGAGAGAGAGATGGCCTGGCGTTGGGTTGTGATAATATGTTGAGCGAACCAGAATTCGAGTAGAAGAGGGGAGAAAGGGGGAGGGGGGAGGAGGAGGTGGGCTGTAATATTGAGAGGAAGAAGAAGAAGAAGAAGAAGAAGACTTGGGAGCGGGAAACCGGTCGATAGTTACCTGCCCACTTTATGTAGAGGTAGTCTGGCGTGAGTGGTGTTCGATAGTGTTGAGGGTAACATTTCGCTCTTGACTGCCGTCCTCTTCTCATCAGAACATCCCGTCCCCTTAATTTTGTTTGTGTGATCCAGTTGTTTAGTGATCATGCTGGTGTCTGCTCGCTCTCTGTATCCATCTACTCTTCAATAAAAATATTGAGATACAGAAGAGAGAGAGAGAGAGAGAGAGAAAGAGAAAGGAAAAAAGAAAGAGAAAGAGAGACCCTTTTTGTCACCTTCTGTAACCCTCTCAATTGTGATTGTCCACCACACACGGTGTCAGTGCGTGTGAGTGTGTGTGTGCTGTGTACACGCTCTGTTCGACGTTCACCAACGAACACATATTTTGAGTGAAAAACTTTTTTTTTCTTCTTTCGGTGGGAACGAAGTTAGGAGAGAGAATAATCACGTTGTTATTCATACATATACTTATTATTATTCTTCTTTTTTTTCTTCTTCAACATCACCATTCTCCTTCCTCCTCCTCCTACTATATTACCTTATCATCATCACCCATCACCATCATCATCTCGCCATCTCTCCATCATCATCATTGCCATCATCACCACCGGCGGTTGGTCTGCCACAATTTATTCTCACACACAAACACTTTTTTTGTTGTTATTGTTTCAACTGGCTACTGTTAATTTTTGATAACAATTATCCACAATATATAGGATCGACGTGATCTATTATCAGGCCACATGGGTCCTACCACCACCGTTAGTGGAAGTGTTGGATCAACGTCCACCTTCAGTACGGCACCAACATCAGATTTTCAGCCTCCTTACTTCCCGCCGCCATATCCTCACGCTGCACAGCAATTAGATTTTCATGCTCATGATCCATATTCCCATATCAATAGTTTAGCTGGTCCACCGCAATACCATCAACTTCATCCAGCGGCACAGGCTGCACGAGGTGCCCATAATGTGTTGTCCAGTGGTCGTCGTGATGATACCGAATCATTACACCTACAAACTCATATGCATCCGGGAATGGCAACCTCAGGTTATGGTGATTCAATTGTGTCCGTTGCGGCCACAGTGTCCGCCGCACGTCGAGGTTCCGAGATGGCATATGCCAGTGTACGTCGACCTGATGTTCTCATGCATGGTGGACATCATGCACTTAGTGAACAAGATTTGCTCAATCTACATTCCGCTGGAGCCTCAGCACAATCACTCGAAGATGGTCAGGTAAGGGTTTACCTTGTAAGTATGACCTTCTTTTTATTACTTTTCTTGTTAATTGATAAAGAAGAAAAAAATACTATTCACCTTCAACCCTTCACCATTGGTGACCTTCATTTTAATTGAATGTCCTCCAGTCCCTCTAATCTCTATCGCTAACTTTATCTCTTTCTTCTGGGGTTTTTCCCCCAATGGCAAAGGATTCACGAGTATGAATATCTTTCTCCGATATGTCTGGCTGTTTGTTTGTATGGAGAGTAGTGTAGAAAAATATTTCACTAATTTTTTGGGAAAAATTTATCTTCAAATATATCATTTGAAATATTTTCAAGAATTAATAGTTTGTAATTTCGATTAGATGAGGTGATTTGATTTTTTTTCCTTTTTCCGAAAGAAAAATTATGTAAGTGCAATGATGATATTTGATATGCTAATTGATTGTAATCATCAAGTCCATGTTTCATCATTATCCTCTTCGTTCTGAATATTATCATCATCTCCTTCTTCTTCTTCTTCTTCCTCTTCTTCTTCTTCTTCTTCTTCTTCGCCATCATCGTCATCATCATCATCATCTCCATCATCATCGTCCTTCCATGTTCCCTGATTCTCGGAAAAAAGAAGATATCCAACAGAAAACTTGAAAAAAAAGCAAAAATTTTTTCACAAAAATTCACCCAAAATGATCATCTAGAAAATGTCCTCAAATACCAAGGTAAAACTCGCTTCAAGTTTGAAGAAATCATCAAATCAAATCAATAGCCAGCATCACTATCATCATTCATTGCCATGAATATTGATCAATCCGGTTCAACCAAATTTGATCAATTTATCGCTTGTTGAGTATCAAAGAAGAAAAAGAATTGAAGTATAATCAAGTTATGTGGACATACCATTCCAATTCACACTATCAACCATGTTTATGTGCCAGTGTGATCCCAGAGAGAGTGAAAGAGAGAGGAACAAAGTTACAAATCTCTCTGTAGATTACAAAGTCTATTCACACCTCATCCCCACCGATTGCATTCCATCGAATACCATCATCAACCATCACCATTGAGCCATGATACAGCTGAGCTATGTCTCCTAATGAAATGACAAACAGTCACCAATGTGGTTAATCAATCTGAAACATTTCTGTGAATTCTTCATGTGAATACCCTGAATCTGTATCAAATGAACCCAAAATTTTAAAAAAGAGAGAGAGAGAGGGAACAAAATTGCCGCCACCAAGAATAACAGTACATCTGTGTGTGCAGTATGCTATCATGAACCGCCACCAGTTTATTGTCCTGTTCTGCTGCTTCAATCCTGCTGCAATGTTTACCAAGCCTGTAAGGTGTAGCCCCTCAGGATATTAGCCATACATACATATACATTACTTTCTCTCTCTTTCTCTTTCTCTGTTTAACAAATCTTGTCTCTTTTTCCCCCACATTAATCAGTCTCATTGTTTATCCTGGTGGGCTAATTCATATAACCACATAATATTAATTCATCGTGGATTATATATATATGTTTGGGGTTCATGTGTGTAATTCATTTGCAATCCACTAATCAACATCACTGCCTGCCCCTGATCTCTGTACACCACCACCATCACCATCATCATCAGTATCATTATTATTATCATCACCATCAACAATAACAACAACAACAACAAAAACCACTATCACTGTAACGGTAATAGTAGCAGCTACAGTTACAATTACGGTAACATTCAATCGATCAATCAACCGACAATACCAACAATTGTGGATTAATTTTTGTCTGATCTCAATACTGTTCAATTCATCTTTTACCATTTTAGAGAGAGAGAAAGAAAGAGTGGAAGAGAAGAAAAATGTTTACTGGTGATGATTATGTCTAATTCGACAATGTGCATTTGTGATCAATTGAATCATAAGCAATCAAATGAATTTTAAGTAATCATTGTGTGTGTATGTGTCAATATTTTCACTTCTCACTGCATCCGCATTGTGGTGTGACTTGGACACCTTTGGAATTATTATTATCATCGGTGTGCCTTGAGCACAATCAATTTTTAACCACTATTGACCACCTCTAGTCCTGATATATATATATTCAACCAATATATATATATTAATTTAATTATCAACGCCAAAAATAAAGAGGAGACATAAAAGACAAAAAATATATATATATATTCATCTTGCATACCAAAATTAACAAAGAAGTCTGGATACATCAAGCTGCCTCAAGTCAAGCTTTAATATATATATAAAAATATCAGCATACGTATATAAAAATATATGTATACATAAACTAGTTGGAAAATCTAGTTGAAGAATTTATCTAATCATCTAGCCACCTTAGCTGCTATTGCTGCTAGTGTTAACATTTCTGGTCAAAGATTCATCTGAACTTGTCAAATCATAATCACTTTCCACTGGTCAAAAGTGTCCTCCCTACATTGGTGATCTTTGTGCATGTATTCAAGTATGGTTAACGGACGCAAACGATCTACAGATGATTGTGATAAACAATCATCAGATTATCCATGCCAAGAGAAGCCGCTGAAACTAGTTAAGCGCGAAATTTCGGAGCCAGATGAAGAAGAGGACGATGATGCAGAGGTTGAAGAAGAGGTCCATATCACAACGGAAATCTTTCGAGATGATGATGAACAAGAGAATGATGATTACGATGATGATGAAGACGATGATGTATACGATACAAATGAGGTTAAGACGATTCTCTCGTTTGCATGGTTACACTAGGCTGATTCGATGATCCTTTTCGCTTCCACGAATCGCTTTCAATCTTAAGTTAAACATTTTGCATCGTTAATCACTGATGAGCTTAGTTGAGCTCGAAATTTTGAGGATCCTCCAGTATGTTAGATAAAATTGAAGTGATCATTCATTTAGGGGTATGATATTTTGGAATGTTGAATTCGCCCCGACAACAGGTTAAAGCTTGCATCATTCGAACTTCATTGATTCAGAATATGGTTTACTCGATTCTCTGATATCTACTGGTTAATCATTGATAGATCTAATTAGAAAGAAAGAGAGTCGATCAACTAGATCCTCGATTCTTCTTCACACGCAATTCAATCATCCAGGATAGAGTTGAAGTAGTCTTAGACCACCAAGAACCACTCTATTCTACATTCGAAAACAGCATTCAAGATGAAAAGATGAACACTTTTGCTCCTCTTTCTCTTTTCCTCTCTCTATCTATCTATCTCTTGCTTTCGATCATTTTGGATGAAACTTTTCCTAACAGTTCACATTCTTATTAGCATCTCTTCATCCATGATTTAGATGGATACCATCCACAAGTTAAGATCAGACTTCATTTACTCGCTTTTCTATTTATAAATTTTGCTCATTCGAGGAGGCAAGCAAGTTCAAAGTTTTTGGTTGCTGATTTTCATTTAGCATTGGATAGCAGCAAAACTGACCTGTGCTCGTGATCCGTTCCCATGCCTAACTTGCTTCTTTCTTATCTATTTTTTCTTCTTGCAAATTAGTACCTGATTTATTAACTTACTGCGTTCTTTCTAACGCTCTCTCTTTCTCTCCATCCTCTTCTTCTCTTCGTAGGGATCGGCAGCCGAGCAGGACAGCAACAACCTGTTTCCTGGTGACCATAATAGTGTGATTCGTAAAGGTATCACTAATGGTAAGAAACATTCATTTAGTCATCAAGCTTGACTCCTTGGGTTAGCATCTTGTAACATTTTTCTACATGTAAATGTGGCTTCTTTCAACTTGAAATTAGGTTATCAAGAATACGATATGCAAGATTTTTTTCATCTTCAAAAAGATTTCCCTACCATTTTTCTTACTATCTTCCTTTCCCTCTTTCCCTCTCTCTCTCTTTTTCTTTTTCTCCCCCTTGATTTCACTCTCAACTTAATCATCACATCAATTCACAACACTAGCTAATTTTCACTATCATTTTCCATTTTCAAGGTATAAAACGGAACAGTGATAATAAGGAAATGGTAATCACTGGTCTTGCAGCTCCAACCGATGTATTTTGCTCGGTACCAGGTCGTCTATCACTGCTCAGCTCAACTTCCAAGTACAAAGTGACCGTGGGAGAGGTTCAGCGACGATTATCACCTCCCGAGTGTCTCAATGCCTCTTTATTGGGAGGAGTGTTGAGACGAGCCAAATCAAAGAACGGTGGACGTTCTCTAAGAGAAAAACTTGAAAATATCGGACTGAATTTACCTGCAGGCCGACGGAAAGCAGCCAATGTTACATTACTAACATCTTTGGTGGAAGGTGAAGCGCTTCATTTAGCCAGAGATTTTGGTTATGTCTGTGAAACAGAATTCCCATCCCGGCAAGTTGCTGAATATCTTAACCGGAATCATTCAGATCCTGGTGAACTAAGTAGGCGGCGAGATTTAATATTGGCTACAAAGCAAGTGATAAAAGAATTTGCTGATGTTCTCAGCCAAGATCGATCACCTTTATGTAATAATAGACAGCCAGTTGTATTAGAGCAAAATATTCAAAGAAATCTAACCCACTTTGCACTCATAACACACGGTTTTGGGAGTCCAGCAATTTCAGCGGCTCTAACATCGGTTACAAATTTTTTAAACGAGTCATTAAAGTACCTCGATAAGCAAATGAACACTTATCAAAATGCATCTGGTATTGGCCATCCGAATGCTAATCAAAATGTGGTGGATACAAAGAAAGAGATCGACGCAATGGTAAATAAAAAGTGAACCGAGAGTTTCCCACAAGACACAACCACCCATTTGTGATTCTGATGACATCTTGATGCAAATGCATTGTATTCTTTCGTTGGGCTTCATCGTTCATCGCTCAAGAAGTATTGGAATCAAAGACATCGTTCTGAATCCATCTTGCAAGCTTACTGAGGCAACCATAACTACTCCGGCCCTGTAATTTGTCGAATTTTTTTATTCTTATCCTCTCAATCCGCCAACTTCTCTTCGTATCCATTTCGCTAGTAACCATAGAGTTACAAAATTCAAGTCCCACGCTGTTGTATCATAGCGCATCTGTTGGAGCAATCATTACCGAATTATTCGCCCCAAAAATAAGTGAATTATCGATGATGCTCTCTCATACACCATTCAACTGTAATTATCCTCCCTTTCCATCCCCTCACCACCAATGCCCCTGCTAGAGATGTTTTTGGTCCCTCTTTTTTGTTCTTTCGTTAGTGTGCCAAATCTTTTTTAATTGAACCTCTTATGAGCCAGTGTGTTAGTGTGAAAGCGATTATTAGATGAGAAGACTCCTGAGAATGAATTTTCTTTTTTAGCCTCCACTTCGAATCCTCTCACCCCAAAACTGATTTCATTCGACCATAAACATAAAGAATTTGAGTGGTTCATTCTGTAAAGGGAACTGTCATGTTCCCTATGGAAGTTTTTTCGTTCTTTGAATTGTCGCTCCACCGAAAAAGAACAGTGCTCTCCAACACACGGAGTCGCTAATCTATCCTATCTCTTAATCTTTGTTTAGTCTGTTGAATTTTTTCATCATTAGCTACTAACTTCCACCTATTTTAATAATCTATAAAAATAAACAGACTCCGATAAAGCTAAAAAAATTACTTGTCATTCTTTTCAAATCTAAACACCATCAAACAACAAGAAAACAAAAAAGTGTGGAAGGATGAAAAATTATATTTAAATCATAAATAGCAATAATAATGTCAACCAATCGAAACCATCTTGCAATATGATCCACAAGAAAAACATATAATTACCGTGTATATAATTCATCAATTTGAAGTATTCATTTTTCAGTAACTTTAATTGTGATGATCTGAAAAGTGATTATATATAACCAATTCCGAAAGATAATCGGTTAAAACAGCTCGGCTAAAATAACAAGATTCATTCCATTTGTAAAGTATACATGCTGATTTGTTTTTGTTTTTTTGTCCTCAAAGGTAGATTCAATCTGTGGTTTACTGGAGGTGTTGGCAAGTTTTTTTCACATGATTTCGATTTTTCCAATGATTTCCTCACCTCAGGCAAAGATATCCCTTCCCAATTACCCTGTTGACACAAAAGAGTACAATTAAATCGAAAAATTTCTGCTGAAAATTTATCAAGCACCAAGCACTTACCGGAAATCTATCTCCAGATGATTTATTACACTGCATGGATAATGGTGAGCTCAAATAGAAAGAATTGAGTTGATTGGCTTGGTGGAGACTCCAATCAATGTTCTGATAGTTGATCGAAACAGGATATTTTTCACTAGTATTTTGATTCTCATAGGTTCGCAAATGCTCAAAATAATCGCCAAGAGCTCTAGAGTCTACTGAACTTTTGCAAACTTCAAGCTCAGCTCGTGGATAATAGTGAATATAATTAACACACATTTCATCTCGTATTCCAAAACCACCTAACGTTATTCCTGATCTATCGATTGTTTTATAGCGACAAGTATTGATCAGAATATCGCCAGGTATAACTTTAACCTTCCTACGAAGCATTCGAATTTCCTGAAAATGTGGACTATAATGATCATCTCTATTCAATTCTGATAGCTCAATTCCTCCACGAATATGCCGAGTCCATACTCGAATTCCGGTCAAATGGGTATGCAATTGGGAAGCGAAAACAGTTATACCATCTGGAGGAATACCTATTCTTGTACATTCAGCAACACAATACCCAGATACATCAAACGATGATTGACCTGGTGGTATTGAATTTTTATCTGTATACTCAAGACCAACTTCCAGTACTCCAACATCATATTTTCGTAAAGTTGGTGTATAGTAAATACGGAGACCAGAGCTATCAAGTATTCCCGATTTTTTTTCGGCATTGTTATAGTGAACTTCTAGCATCGAAAATCTTGAGAAATTTTTTCCACCGAATGGAGCACCCGCTTCTTGAGGATATGAAAATGGCTGAAAAATGAATGAAAAATATGAAAATTTGAGCAAAAGAGAAAATTTTGCCATAATTTGCCTACCCCAGCACCCATTGCCCAAGCGGATAGAACTTTTTTACATGCTTCCAATATCAGTGGTTTTTGAGGATCAAAACATAGGCCGTTCCAATCGGGAAGATCTTGTGAGGCATCCACTTCACAGTGAAATATTTCCATATGATGAACTAAGCCAACATTTTCTGGCTGAATATTTGCCTCATAACGAATAATGTGATGCTTTTTCTCCAATTCTCGAGGAAATTTGAACAATTTGCACCAGTAAGTGGTCTCATCACTTGGAACTGGTACCTTTTCATTGTGAACATCAAGAATCTTGGTATTTTTCGGTAATGGTGGAGCAATTTCGGAAGGTTTCAACAATGAAACTCTTTGGAAACCATGCTCACTATCAAGGAGATTCAGTCCGTATTCATGTTCTATCGGGCCTTTTCCTGTTGCCCACACAATATGTGATGTGCCGTCCTTTTAAATCAGAAAATCAAGAGTTAAATTATTTCCTTACACATGATAAAATCTTGGCGAAATATTTCGATAGAAATGAGAGATCTAAGACTTACTGACAAGCCCAAAGGTTCATTTCAATTCTCGGCTTTTAAACACCTCTCAATATTTGCTACTGGATATTTTGGGGATTTATTATTAAACTAACTTGTGTTCATTAAATTCTGTATAAACTCTTTCATATATACTGGGATGAGTTTGGGTTTGGAGTGTCTTGAAAGCTAAGAAGTATCTTTTTATTAATCAATTTTCTTGCAATTTAAGCAAGCTGAATTTTTATTCTATCAAAACTCACCTCGATAATTTTGTCCTTCTCATCACATGTGTCGAAATCTCTTTGATACAAGAAACGCAACAAGTGTCCTTCTCTCTTATATTTAACCAGAATACAATCATCTTGTGCGTCCAGATTGACGAAACCTTGTGAATCGGTCCATGTGTCCTGAAAATATGGAAATTGATTCTTGAAAATTAATTTGGAACACTTTCAAGGAAAACAAACCTGAAAATGTACTTTCGAGTCATAGTCAAACCAGATTATGCAAAAGTCAGAATTTGAGATTTCGCCATAATCCGAAAGTCCAATTGCAAACCATTGATTGATTCGATTAGTTCGGAGTCTAACTTCGAAATTAACACTTTTCAAATCATAATTTACACTCCAAAATAGACGAAATCGATCTGACATGTCGAGAGCGGTTTGAAAAACGGAAAAATTTTGATGTCCACTCTTGAAACTCATTTTTGATTGGGGTTCAGCATAAATTTCCTCAAAATTTAGACAAAGTAAAATGAACAATAAAAAATTTGAAACCCCCATCACAAATGCAATCAATAGCGTCACTATTTTTTGACAAGAAACTTCAGAATAGAACACAGATGACGAATATCACCACTTCGGGTATGCTTGACATCGATACCCAAAAAATCATACCTAACCTTGACTATAGTGTAAGTCCGAGTCAATAGAAGTGCCTCACGGGACTGAATGTTATGGCCCTATTTCAGAAAAGGGGATCCATAATGGATCAGAGATAAAGTGAAAACGGGGTCTCTTCCTCCTCCTCCTTCCATCCTGTGACACCATCACCATCGACCTGCTATGATTACTGCCTCCTTATTATTGAATCTTCCCCAAGATATTCAACATTCCACAAATTCCAATGCTATTCAGAATGCTATTCGTGGGACTTATTGGCCTTAATTTAGGTGCCCTTCTAATGAAATTTTGAGCCAACTCACAATGGATTGACTGGAAGAAATGTCTCCTCTCTCCTCCTCTTTTATACACCTTCTGGTGAATGTTCATGAGCCCATCAAAACTGTGAGTACAAAAGGAAAAGGCAGCGATATTATAGCGGTAGAAAAGCAAATATATCTTGCTAAGTGATAAGCTCCATTCAAGGAATACTTTCCACCGCTTTCTACTGAATACTTTTCCTGAAGCCTTCATCATCTTCCTCTCTCTTTCCCTGCCTGTTGGTTTATCGTTCCTCTCTCCGCTCTCATCACCTCTCATTTTTATCATATTCTTCTTCCCTAGACTTTCGGATGAATGTCCTGTGTGAAAAACTTATATGAATCGATCAAATGAAATGAGAAGAGAGAGAAAAGCTCTACCATCATCATTTAATAGTCTTTTTCTCTCTCCGTTCCCTTTCTTATTGGCTTCTATCAGCTGTCTAGATGACTGATTGGACTGGAAACGGAGCCGGAAGTAGCTCTCTGATGGATTTGAATGCGCAATGATCAGATGGACAAAGCATCGACGCATTGGAAATCATCAAAAGAGTGTGAGTTGAAGAAAGAGAGAGAGAGAAAGAGCAGAGAGAGAGAGAGAGAGAGAGAGAGAGAGAGAGAGAGAGAGAGAGAGAGAGAG
>QZCP01000013.1:130601-146629 GCA_003956705.1 Brevipalpus yothersi | reverse complement strand
GAGAGAGAGAGAGAGAGAGAGAGAGAGAGAGAGAGAGAGATTTCCCCATCATCCTAGAATACTGGACGAGAAATCATTCTCAATGGATTCTGTTTTATTCTCACACCTTATTAAGTGGTCATCATCAGTGTGAGTATGTATATGTGTGCATGTGTCAAAAAGTGACCTCTCTTCTTTTCTTCCTGAGAGAAGTTCTCTAGGAAGCTCTCAAGACTTCATCCTCAAGACGGAAGATGATGATGGCACAAAATGTTCATTGTTGAAATAGCAGTCAACCTCTTGAACAAAAGTCTCTCCATCTTGTCCCAGTCACAATCAAATCAATTAGCTGCAAGAGAGATAGATCAGATGATGGCATCAATTTCCCAATCTTGGATCATTTTCATGCTTATTCACACCATATCACTTCCTTTTATTCACTTTTTTCGTTCATTCTTCCATTAACTGTCTCCTTATTTGACTCTATGGTGTAAGTGTGTGTGTGAGAGAGAGAGGAAAAGAATAATGAAAAGAAGAATAAGATCTCAGCAGGACCTCATCATTTTTCTAAGCTCATTCTCAGCTCTCTCTCTCTCTCTCTCTCTCTGCTCTTTCTTTTAGCCAAGTGATAGAGTTTTGTTTCGCTAAGTAGCTTATCCCATTCTTGAACACGATTCTCAACTGGAAGAAATCATGATGGTTAGCTATGTCACCCAATTATATTCACACACACCTTAATCATTCGCCACCAATTTTATCGCACATTCAATTCAAGAAGCATGCATGTTGCATGTGCATTTCGCTCTCCTGTTGCTTGACTTTCGTTTTTTCCCGCTTGATTCACTTTATCTGAGGATAATTTGTGAACTTAATCTTCATGAACTGTATGATCAATCTTTCCATGAAAAGAGATCTCGTACAGCTGGTGATGATTCCACTGAATTCCTAAATTCTCTTCTGGATTCTCCTATCTTGCATTCTCTGCTATTCAATCTCTTCAGCACAATTTTTCAATCCTCTGGATTTCAGAAGGTAGGGTTGATATCGGCATTGGTTCATGATTAGGGTGATGATCGGACAAGTGTCAAGTATTGATGTCCACACACAGTTCTTGATTATGAGCAACCACAAGAATTGCGTTTGGACAATCAAAGCTTAACAGATTATTCTTGATCTCTTTGAGCAATTCCATATCAATTTATTCGGATTTAAATGCTCCACTGGATCCTCTTGATGGGAATATTTTCTCTTCCTTCATCTCCATCTCTTCCTCTCTTTCTCCTCTTTCTCCTCTTTCTCCCATCATCCTCACTTACCAAGCCAGTGTGACTTACCCTTTTTCTTTTACAAACCTATCAATCTTTCATGTCATCTGTTGCACCAATGGAAGTGAAAGTGAAGAGAAAGAAAAAAAGCGAGAGAGAAGAAATGGTAGGATATAAAATGGATTATTTTCCCTATCATTTAAACTAGATCAAAAGAAAATTAGTGATTTGCTTTCATCTGTAAGCACTTTGAAACAAGGGATAGCTCATGATGAATACACTTTGCACATGGAAAACTTTTTTTTATTGCCTTTTACTAGCACAACCGTCTCATTTTGCTATAAAACATACTCTGAATGAAGTTCTGAAGTATGCAAGACTCCAGTCTGAGGAATCATGCTCTCCTCCACCACTTGACGCATACACTCTCGCTCTTTTTTCCCAGAATCAGGAACAATGAATCAGAAGTCTATATCAGGAATATCATGTTATTAACACTGTCTCATCTTCTATAAGGCTGCTGAAAGAAAAAGTGAGAGAGAGAAGGAATCATTGACCTACGATTTCAGCACGATTATATCGTGGTTAACATTTTGTATTGATTTTGTTAAAGAATTCGTTTCATGGATTAATTCGAAAAAATTCACGAAATAAGGAAAAAGTTTTTTAAAAATTTCGCGAAGAATTCAAAAGACAACAACAGTTAAGATTTTGGAAACTTGGAAAGAGCATTTCCAGCAGGAATCAACTCGTTTCGAATTCTCTTCTATTGAGAATTGATTGGTATTCCACAGACTATCGTTAATGAAATTTTTGCATCAAACACCATCTCTCTTAACTCGTTGAGAGTGAAACAGAATACCTGTTGATATTCAACTAAACTCTCTTCCCTCATAGACACCAACTATAGATCAGCAAAATGGTATGAGAGGGATCATAACCAATGTACACGATACCATTGAACCCTTCCTGCTAAAAATCAATTTGTAACTCTCAGAGAGAAGAGGATACAGAATATTTCTCTTAAAGTTAGATTTTGATCGAAGAATTATACTTTCTGAGCGAAGCTTAGTTTCTGTCATCTTCATTTCTTGAGATGCATAGTAGTTATTGTTTGCTACAAGATAAAGAGATTATTTCTTCATCATATCTAAGAAACGCTTCAATAATGCTTTTGAAATCGGAGAAGATGTATGATGAGAAACTTTCAAACTAAGATACTTGACCCATAAATTAGACAAATTCAAACGTAAACTCAAAGCTATCCTCAAATTGGGAGTAAATTATTACGCTGAACTTGCTCCGACTGATTTTCAACTCGAGAAGCCAAATTCTCCTAGATATTCTGAATGTATGATTGATAGTAAAAAACGTCCTCTTATAAATTTTCAGTATTACTCGTGGGTGGTTCAACCAATCTATTTCAGCTCTCTCCTTTTACTGTTATCTTCCAGTGAACATAACCACCTATATCACACACAGTAGAGATATTCTGACTTGAAGATATTGCTTGCTGAACTTTTACTAAAAAGGAGTATCGATATGGAAAAACTCCAGGTTTTTTGAGGGTAAAAATGAAGGGGCATAAGTCACTTGTTGAAAGATTGAATACCCTGGCAAGTGAGCTATTTGATGATAAAGGCTATACAGTATATTAGAGCGATTGAAAAGAGATGATGAAAGGGAGCCGGAAGGGGAAATTATCCTTATATTCTGAGAGCCAGAATAGGAGAGAAAGAAAGATGATGATGGTAACGAGGATGATGGAGGCTCGATGCTCAATCGGATGTGAAATTATGAATGGATGGTGCCTTATCCTCTAAATTGGCTGCAAGTCATCCAAGTAAAGATCTTCTTTGTGACATTCCATGTATTTCACTATCTGGCTGTTAATTCGCCAGGAGATACTTAAGAATGGAATAACGTTCACATCATCCCATTCACTTTTTCACCCATCAGTACTCTGAAGTTCTGAACTTATATGACAAAGAAGAGTGAGAAAGAGAATGTCTTTCCAACTTTTTTTCACTCATTGAAGAGAAAATTCAACTAGCTGCATTGATCTCAGGCCACTCAGTTCAGAGAAAGAGAGAGTATCAAGTAGAAAAAATGATCAAACACGAGGTTGTGCAAAAGTTCAGATAGAAGATTTTACTACACGTCTCACGCACTAGTTCTTAAATCATGAGATAGAGAGAGAGAGATCCAGATGGAAAGGATGATCAAAGAAACCAAAGGATAGCCGAAGATTGATTACGGTAGTTGATCGGATGCAGCAGCATCAAGCTTGTTTTTGAAAAGTACAAGAATCTAAGTGAAGAATTTGCTTTCTCTCTCGTCATCTAGTGACTTGAGTATAAGTTGGAGAAGAAAAAGAATTGACAGCATGTCGCCTGGCAATGATAACTTGAACAAGTGAAAAACTGGTGAAGGAATTTTAGGATGATAAAAACAAGTAATTAAGCAGTAACTTACCCCTCAGTAGATGATTTTAATTGTGATGAACACACTTTTTGCATCAATATTTTTCCTTTCCTTCTTTTTTAACTTTTGTTATGGAGGATAGAGGTTCAATTCGCTCTTTTGGAAGCAAATAGAAGATAAAAGAAGGAGAATTTAACTATCTATTACTTGAGATCAATTAGTAAAAGTGAATGGGCATTAGAGGAATATCATGTTAGTCTCCAGTTGATTTTGAACTCTCTTACTTTTTCTCTCTCTCTCTTTCATTCTTACTCTCTCGATCTCTCGATCTTTAAGAGTATGCCCAGTTTGAGGATTCCTCTCTCTCTTTCTGTGTCTCTTACTATAACTAATGAGTAGCTCATAATGCATCAGTGTCTTCGATTTCTCAACATTCTCACCGATCTCATCTGATCTCTACAATCTTCACTATTTGAAATCATTTTCACATTCTCTAACAACCTGTTGATGAGATGTATTCCAGAGACAAAATGATATGCTTATTGAGAATTTTGAGCACAGAAGAGAAAGAAGGATGGAGAGAGCACATGAGATTTCGACTCATGGTTAGAAATGGCACATACACAAAGGATCTCAAAAGCCTATAAACTTCCAAACGATATAATTGACAAATACGCCCATTCTTCCTTATCAACGGCTATCTCACCGCGAATTCTCTCTCTTATAAGAACATTTGGATTCCCAGTCCATCGCAAATAAGAGTTCTCAATCATATTCCTCGATAGCATTCTCACATTGCCTCATCGTTTAACACACGATTGTCGACCAGCATCCAGCATTTGAAGAGTGATAAGTTGTGATGATGATGGACCATCCAGAGTGGGAGAGGGGAAAGTATGAATAGCCACTTGTTATCAAGAAAAGAAGTGGAACAAGGTGATGGCATTTTTGTCCGGGTAATTTCATCACAATTCATCGCAATGAAGTTAAACTTGGGTGACTTCTATCTACCATTTTCTCTCTCTCTCTCCTTTTCTCTCTTTCCTCTCTCTTCTTCCGGATATTCCACATCATTCAGAGAAAATCATATGGACTGATCATCATGCAAGTCTCCAGGGAAACCATTGGCTCACATACTATCATCTCATATTCTCAAGAATACTGATTGAATATCCTGCCATGAAAGAAGAGAGATGCTGCCAGATACTTATGACTGATGAGCAAGTGACCAAGTAACTATCCACTAAATGATGGGTCTTTCATGTGAATTCAAAGTGATACTAATGAAATTCTGGTAGATATGCATACTTTAGCAGCTGAGAAAGCAAACTAGTACCAATCTTGGCAATATTCTCATTTGCATAACTATTTCTTCATCACTTGTAATCTTACTTCTGTTCACATGAGAGGAATTTCAAGTATTTTGCCGATATTTACTGACTCTTATTTCACCCAATTCATCACAAAAATTCAAGCAATCAGAGATTGAAAAGTTACTTTAAGATGGTACCCAAGTATAGTCTCCAAAATCAAGAGAGACACTTGTAGTTCACTCAAGATTTTCGGGCAACCACAATCAAAAATCACCATTTATTTAAGACTCATAAATTGATAAGAAATCGAACCATAATAGGGCTATAATGTCTCTCTAAAATATCACTCTAGGAATTGTGAATCATAGTTGATGCTAAGAGTCATTTTGCTTCTCCCTGTTCCCTCTCTTTCCTTTTCTAAAAAGATGATTAAATATTGAAACAAGCAGAATATCATGATTTAATATTCAAATCAGCTTAATGATAAAGAGTAAGGGAAAAAGCTATAAGTGGAAAAACTGTATCCACCAAAAGAAGCGATTATAAAAAAATAGATTATGAGAAATATGGAATATTTTTCATGCTTTCCATCATGTTTATGTGAATCAAAAAAGTAGATCAAAGTTCTCCTCTCTCTCTTGTGGTCTCTTTCTCATCAGGAATCACTTGGGTTATCCAAAAAATATGCTTGCCTTTCTTTCCACAAGTCAAGATGATGTGTGTACATAGTCAACAGTTGAAGCAACAGTCAAGCATCTTGTTAGATAGGCAAAAAATTGCCATTTTCTACTGCATATCGGTTGAATCAATGGACTGAAAAAAACTTGGGATTTTCTCTCTCTCTCTCTCCATTCCGCCTTCATCATTACAGCTTATAGCTCAGCATTCTGGCTTTTACTGAGAGACCGACTGCTTATGCTCATCAATATGAATGAGTGTATCCATCCGATATCAGTAGTAGTCGATGAGAAGAGGAAGAATCGCGTCTCATAAACGCTCTCTCTCTCTCTCTCTCTCTCTTTCCCTCTACCAGCCTCTTCTCTTCATAAACACCTTTCTCTTATCCAGTTTCCTCTTCCTGTCTGTATTCCACAACACAATGCCTGGGCCGATCGAAAGGTTATACCAACTCATTCTTATCTGCAAAACACACATAAAGCTTTCTTGCTTCGGTGTCACGGAATTTTCTTTAGCGACGGCTCATGATGGTATACTTATATATAGCACCGAGCACCATGCCCATGAACACCAATGATGCTATTCAACTGTTCTTGCTCTTTCACAAATGAATGTCCATAGATGTGAAATGGAGAGAGAATTTCTTTCTCACTTCTCACTTCTGTGGTGTCTTGGATCACTAATCATCGATGGATTCTGAATCCTTGACACCCAATTTTTGCTGCTCTCAACCATGACGGGCTCATATAATTGAATAAATTGATTGCCAGAAGCACATAATCTATAAATAAGAGACCATTCTAGAGCCCATAAAATGATATGATTCGAAACTCTTCGTACATTGTTCGTTCAACACAAGGTTTTGATGGGCCTCCTGTAAATGTTATCCTAATAATCCAATCAATTACTTGGACAATAATCAAAAGTTCTTCTTGTTGATCTTCTCAATTTATTGATATATCATTTTACTCAAGACTACTCTATTCCCTTTTCTCTTATTATCTCTTACATCTTATCAAGTTATAATAGATGATGACAAGTTTCACCAAATTCACCTCCGCTAAAATTCTTTCAACATTCGATACCTTTCCTTCTTGCGAGTATCAAATGTTCACTATTTAGCGTTCAAATTTCTCTTCTCAGCATCCATTCGCTCTTTCTCCCTCTGGCCGATCATTCCTCAGCATCCCACATCGAAAATTTTATGTATAACTGGGACATCTTACGAGAAAAGGTATCACTAATCACCCAGAAAGCATTCCAAAATTTATCCTTTAGCATTCATCAGAATCATCTGATGATAAAATAATGATATTTCCATTTATCGAATTGCCAATGAATCGTCAACACAAAAGATGGCAGCAGACTTTTCATTTTCCCGCCAATATCTTACTCATACCTAGCTCTCAATATACTCAGAATGCTCAACTTTCTCTCTCTCTCTCTCTCTCTCTTCTAAACGTTATTCCCAACTCACTCATCGCCCTCTGAGCAAAGAATACTGCTTTTTCCCGAAAAGCATAATAAGTAAGAAAGAGAAAGAGAGTGAAAGAATATTGCTGTTTTTTGTTCCTTTTATGAGCAGTCCACTCTCAAGGAATTGAATAGTAAAGAAAATTTAACATATCTGTTTTTTTCCTTTCATCTTGAGAAAAAAAATTATCCAATACGTATATCTTTGATATAAATTCAAGTGTAGTGTGTGAGCGTGTTGTTTGTGTGTCTGTGTGTGCATTTGCAAAACTTTAGCTCGATCGCACATTTCAACTGTGTATGTGTTTGTGAAACTCTCAGCATCATATTTTCAACATCTCTTCGATTCTACCAAACGCCTTCCATATTCTTGTTCATTTGATTTTGGAGAAATAATTTTCTGTTCGTTCTCCTGTAAATCTGAGTGCTACTTGGATTCTCAGTGATTCTTTTTTTCGGTGGTGTTAAATAATCGTAATAAATATTTTTTTGTTTGTGACGAAAAAATGGACTCAGATGCCAATGCTCGCATGCCGATGCTTCAAACTGGTCAGATTGCTAAGCCTTCCGGCCATGGGAGTAATGGAGTCCAAACTTGTGTCAGATTAACTGAACCTCAGCCAGGTATCGTCGGAAGAGTGAGTATTTCTAATCTAATAGTAATAATGATATAATGATAATGAAAATAATATTCTCCATTCATCATTATGGATATTTTCCCTTCTTTCTCTCTCTCTCAACTTAATTTGCTCTAACAATTCGAATAGAGAAAAAAACGATTCTCAGTGTATGTATGGGAGCTAATTTTCATACTTTCTGTAAGGTTTTAACCTGAATGCTAAATGACTAGTGACTACTACTACTACTACCACTTTTATTGTCCACCATTGATGATGATACCCATTCAGTGTAGGTGATCAAATTGTTTAGGTATGCAAAGTTCTGTGCGTATGATGCAATTGGAATAATGAAGTCGTCAATCTTTCGATTTGGGAACGATAAAGTCGAAAGATTATCCTTTAAGTTGCTTAGAGAGAGAGAGAGGAAGAAGAATGATCCAGAGGCCCATCACCTTGATAGTGAGCTAAGCAAGGAATGTTAAATGAGATCTCACTTTTGGAAGAGAAAAAGAGAGATAGAGAATCATACTAGCTACTAGGATTACAAACACACACACACACTCATGAACGATTATTAGGTCAACTCATTTTGATAGATTGAAAAGCTTCTCGAGTCAATTTCAATGGAAACTGTCTCAAAAGTGTATGATACAGCCGGCAAAAAAGTGGAACAAATACGATGTATGATTCCTCTGTCTCTTTAACAAAGTCACTCATTTTGTTTCCTTCTTTTCCATCGGCAAATGATGTTTGTGTGTAGATACATGGCAAGTTTCGATCAGCTTGACGTGATCCATGTAATGAGTGAGGTCCATATGCATGATTGTGTATATTATGATGAAATATTGTCTCATTGTTCTTTTCCTTTCTCTCTCTCACCTGGGAACTCATATCAGACTTCTGTTTCCTCTCCACCTATGACCGTTAATAAGGACGATGGAGAGGAGAGAGAGAGAGAGAGAGAGAGAGAGAGAGAGAGAGAGATGATTTTATAATTAATCAGGCTCCTGGGTATTGTTCATATTGTGGTCAGTTGATTTTGATCATATACAAAGAGAATGGATCAAATGGGCCTTTGAGAGGGAGATGAGGTAGTGGATGAATATTTATTCATATCTCATGGGCATTTTGCATTTTTCTTTCTTTTCTCTCTCTTTCTCTCTCTCTCTCTCTGATTCTATAGTGTATCCAATGGAACTCCGAAAACCTCTTGTTAATGTTGACCATTGCCAGCGTGGTCGGAGGTATCGCTGCTGGCGGTCTTCTTCGTTATGCAGGTATCACAAGAGGCTCTGATACCGATGTTTTACTCAAATTTCCCGGAGAATTGCTTATGAGGATGCTTAAGATGTTAATTCTTCCCTTGATTGTGTCCTCCCTAATCGCCGGACTTGCTCAATTGGATGCCAAAGTAAGTGTTAATGATCATTCTAAAAGACACTTTCTCTCACACACGGACACACACATACACATACTATTTGGACCGAGGTAAACTGACTTGAAATCCCAATTGGGCATCGACTTTGGACACAATCTTTCATCTAACCTTCTCAACTTCTTTCGTGCATAATGCTAACAGAGCAGGATGACTTTTGCATCTTTAACTTTATTACTTTCATTCATTTTCTCTGTCTTTCCTCAAATGTGATCTTCTTGAGCACGAACATTTTCTCTTTTCATTTCGTCCAGTGTTCCCTACAAACATGTGCAGCATCACTTTTATCATCATATTGAGCAATTCAATGCTATCCACAATCCTGAGGTGTGCATTTGTATTGTTTTAATGGTACACAACTTTTGCAAAATAATTCAACTGATTTACAGTATTATTTTTCCTACAAAATGAACACAGGATGGTGTAAATGATGATGATGAATATCGATGAGGTATCAATTTTTTCCCTCTCTCTGATCCTACTTTGTAACAAAAATTGCTGTTGTTGATGCCAAGGTCTTTCCGATTGTTTCACCATTAGCTCATCTTTTCGTACAATTTTTTCTTCTTCTTACCACACACACACACACACACACACACATACACATGTGTATGTATACAGACACAAAAAACATGCGAGGGCTGATAAAATTGAATGTAGGCGAGAATACATCTCATGCATCAAATCTCAATTCCTTCCTCTCTCTTCTTCCCGGTCTCATGATTCTGATTCAGATATTCTCATGAAAAGATGCTGTGTGTGTATGTGATGTGATGTGATAAAAGCGAAGAGAAAGAGAGAGAGAAAAAAATGAGAGATGGTGAGAAAGATTGTGTATGTGTGTAAAGATGAAAAGGAGGCAAAATGAGGAATGGCAAGCAGGCGGAAGTTGCCTATGAATTTGCAAGTGAAAAGCAATACACAGCATCACTTTCTATCCTCCTCTCTCTCTCTCTCTCTCTCTCTCTCTCTCTCTCTCTCTCTCTCTCTCTCTCTCTCTTTCCTTCCCTGGTCCAAGAGCTTTCGTAACAAGCTTCGTTTGAGATTTTCTCGAGCGTTTCTTTTCTGAATCCTCTGACAATTTTTTTACCACCTTCTCATTCTTTCCTTCTTATTCGCCTGTCCATAGCATTTTCAATACATTCACTAAATCTCTAGATATGGCTTCTTTATATACTTTCGAGATCACAAGCTTCCACTGCTTCCTCGTGTCATTCTTCCATGAATTATGAGAATCTTGGGTCGCTGTTCCATGTCACAGTGTCCATCAGAACTCATTTACATGCCTGAAACTATGCATGCATGTCTGTACATACATAGATAAGGAAAAGAGGGAAAGAGAGAATTTTCTTACCCTCTTTCTTTCTCTTTCTTTCTTTCTTTCTTTCTTTCTTTCTTCTGAATATTATGTATGAGAGACAATAGCGTAATTGTCACACTCGATGGATCCACCATCTTGGCTAGGATTAGCTGTACTTCAAGTCTAGAAAGAGAAACGTTACCAAGTTGATCTTTTTAGTAATCTTCTGGATCGTTGACTTGGCACCATTTGAAAAGTGTTTCGAAAGATCGATAAGTTCATTCATGATACCGTTATGCAGCAAATTTTTTGTATCATGAAAACACATACATGTACATGTATATACACACATACATTCAAAAACACATGAATCATAAGTTGGGTGGATCATTTTTTAATGGTGATGCTGAGGAAAGATAAGATTCTTTCAATATATGAATGTTGTAAATGAAATGTATGTTTCAAGTAGAAAAAAATTTTCTCGTTTCTGTTCTTTTGCAAAAGTATATCAAGTCGACAATAGAAAATCGTGACTCCAAAATGGCTTCCATCTCTCTTTTCCTACAAACACAAACACACACACACACACACACACACACACTATGATTTAGGGTGTTAAAAGTTATTGCATTGAGAAAATTTGGATAGCCTTGAATACAGACTTCGAAAATTGCAAGATTCCATGATTCTGATATACATCTTACGAGTGAGGAAAGAGAGGCTCTCTGGGCAACGAGTTAGCCAATGCCTTTATTGAGTTGATAGAGAGAGAGAGAGAGATGCTATGCTGGTGATGGTGATGGCTAACTTTATTGCATCAATGTTAGTGAAAAATATTTCAAGTATGTTTGCACCACCACATACACAGAGAAAATGTTGGTAATCTGGTTGTCAGGAAAGAGAGAGAGAGAGAGAAAATATACTCACCAGGTATAAATATATATACTTTGGCTTATGGCTTCCGGCGATCACGTTGTACAAACAATCTGATTCAGAAGCTTTTACAATCAATTTAATTACATAGGCTCATACAGAGCTGAGAAAAAATCGATTTCAAAAAGGGGATTTTGATTTCATATTTATGCCATACTTTTCTCTCTCTCTCTCTCTCTCTTTCTCTTCCTATCTATCTATTACAATTTTCTCTTTATACTTCAGCATGTCACTTGATTACGCTCAAGGTTTATCTATTGAAAATGTGTTCTGAACATGATGGAAGAAAGATTTTTTCTCCTCTTTCTTCTCCACTTCTTCTCTCATGAGATTCATTATCCGAGGAACTTTCTTCCCCAACATCTCTTCCGAGCCATTCAATGCCTGTGCCATATCTCTGTGTGCGACAAGACTCATAAGGAACCATCTTTTGGAAATTTAACGTTGACACTTGGAAAGGGTGTGAAAGTGAGAGTGGCTTTAATGTGAGAAATAGAATCAAGCTTGGACAAACTTTTCAGTGAGATCATATACAAGATATATACAGTTACAGAAGAGAGAGAGAGAAAGAAAAAAATAAGGACAGCTTTTTGGAAAGTGAAAGTGTTGAGAGAAAGAGAGAAGAAAAGTTTTCAGTTTGAAGATTTATTTCATTCGTTTATCGAGAGACTCCATCTCATTTAGTGAGGAAAAAATATTTCCTCTCTCTCTCTCTCTCTCTCTCTCTCTCTCTCTCTCTCTCTCTCTCTCTCTCTTTCTCTCTCTTTCTCACTTTCATTGATATATATTTTGTACTTTTGCCACCTTCAAAAAAAGAGGGTGACCGAGAGGAGAGAGAAAGAGACGATGCTGACCATTGATACTAATCACGATGATGGTGGCTCAAACTGAGAAAGTGATGGAAAGCAAAGAGGACACACTTTCGGTTATGTGTGCTGAGAAAATCAAGTTTTTCAAACTTTATGCCTCGTCAAATTCATTTATGACAGTAATTTTTGTAGTGGTTGACCATCAAGTCTTAGCTGGCTGCGCACACATATTCACTATCCAAAAGAGAGAGAAAGTTATAAGCAAGAAATGAATCCAAAGTATATAGAAATGAAAGTTTCATTCCAGAATGAGCAAGCAATTCAAGACACCCAAGATTGAAGGGTCACACAAAAGCTTCTCACCGAAAAATCTCATCTCATTCCTGGGCAATCACACAGGAGAAAAGAGAAACTTCAACCAATGCCCAAGTGATGCTGTCGGTAATTCAAACGTCTCTCTATCTCTATATATACATGTACATGTACATGTATATGTGTGTGTACTGTAAGATTCTTGGCAATCAATGCCAGTCCAAATCCATGATATGGTTGGCTGAATAACTGAGCTCATCATTTATCTGATTAATTTCCATCCCAAATGCGGTTACTTTCACTCAACATACTATCCCTGTGAGTGTGTATGTATTTGAAAAAGGTATACACACATGCTTGAAAATTCGTTCTATCGGATTGCATGATGATGATTAACAAATTTTGCCATTTTCTTCTCCATCTTCTCTCTCTTTCTCTTTTACACTCTCTCTCCCTTTCTATCCATCTATCTTGCCACCACAACTTCGAATCGAATTGAATTGAATGATGTATGAGCGTGTAAACATCGCTGATAGTGATGATGAAAATGATTCTGCAGCCACAAAAACCGTTTGATGCTTGATCACATCCTAATGATTCACCTTTTTCCTGGTTCCTGCCTACAATTTATGAACAACTTTGACCACATCAAGTGAATATGAGCCCATATATACACTCTTTTTGGTGGATAAAGGCTACCAAGTAGGCAGTAATTTTTCATCCATGATAGCAATTAGTGATATTACAGAGAGTGCTTGTCCACTCTCATAATCTCCTCACGACGTCTCTCTCTCTCTCTCTCTCTCTCTCTCTTTCTTTCTTCCTTCCTATCCCTCTATTCCACAGTTATTATATATCTGTTTCATGTCATGCTTGCCCTAAATATTTGTGCTGTTGTTGTTGTGGAAGCTCTCCTTTCCCATGTATAGCTATGTGGTGTATGTGGGTGCGTATGTATGTATGTTCCCGAGAAGAACAATCTTTCTTTTTTCCATCCCTAATAGCTCAAATGCTGATGATTCAAAGGGAATCATTCTTCCTTTTGGTGACCAAAAAGCATTGCAAGCCACAATGCAGTCAGAATCGCATTCTTCTTCTTCTCCTTCTTCTCCTTGGACGATCACTTTCTTCTCTCTATTTCGCCATCTCTCTCTCTGCTCATCTTATTTTTCACAGCATCCTCACAGGCATCCAAAGTGCTCTTTTCCTGCTCCTCTTCTTCTTTTTCTTCTCCTATTCTTTCCCAGGGTTCCTTGCTACACATGTGAAATTGATCGTTCATCTTTTTACTATTTCGCTCTCCAGCCAATCTCTTCATTCTTCAATCTTGAAGATCGCTCTTTCCCTTCTATCCAAGTAAAGAGAATAATTTATCTGTGTGTGTATGTAGGATGAATGTTATGACTGTGAGCTGTATTCTGTCTAGCACATACATGCAAGTGATCGATTCTTTTTCCAGTTGAAAATGCTGATTTTATTGCTGGTATTGCTCAAATCATATACCTTTTACCTACATATTTGAAAGAGAAAAAATTCACTCATGCTTGCCATCAAGTGTAATTGCATCTTTTTTTTGTGGAGAAATTTTGTTGCCCAATGATTGGAACAAGATAAAGAGTACCAAAAACTCGTTTGTTCTTATGAACATTTATTGAACATTTTAATGTATGTATAATGATTCCTCAAGCTCTCGTCAAGACCGAAAAGCTTAATTAGTTTACCCATCGACACCAACTTGATGATAATGTGGGTGGCTGATGATGTGATGGTGTGTAGTTGATTACAGCATTTTATGATACCCTGATGTCCTTCAAAAGTCAGCCCAAACTTTCAAGTCAGTCCATGTGTGCCTTTCTTTTTCACCTCTTTAAACACACATACACTTGACCATGTTTATTAAGTGGTGGTTATTCTCCATAGTCGAGCGGAAAAATGGGAAGTCGTGCAATGATTTATTACCTTGCAACTACGCTTCTTGCCGCAATTTTGGGTATAATTCTAGTACTATTAATACATCCTGGAACCCCTGAAATCAAGGAAGGTGGACTAAGAAAAGCAGGTTCGTATACATATATGTATATATGTACATACATAAAGGAATCTTTCTTCATTCACTTCATGTTTTCTCTCTCTTTCTCTCTCTTTCTTTCTTCATGCCTGAATCCTTTAAATTCTCATACCTAAACCAGCTCTCTCGATCTTTCGAGGTTTACTTTCTCTTTTTTTCTTCATTCTACTCTTTCTGCTCAGCGAATCGCGTTTGCAAACACAAGCACATTTGCAAGCAGAACCTCATTAATCAATGATTACTTAATTAACTTGGAGCCCTCGTAGAGAGGCTGCTTCTGCTTCTGTAGCTTCTATGCTGTGATTTTGCTAGCTGGATGTGGCAGCTCTCTCTCTCTCTCTCTCTCTCTCTCTCTCTCTCTCTCTCTCTCTTTCTTTCTTTATTCATTCCGTTCTAATGCCCTCGTCATGAGGATCCATCATTCCTCTTTCGATTCTCGATTCTCATTCAGAACAGGGTTGAAACCTTACTGAAAAATTACTGAAAGAAATACCTCTGCTAACCATGATATACCATTTCTCTTCCTTTCTTTCTCTTCACCCAGGAGCTGATAAGACGGAGACCACGTCCTTTGATGCCATGCTCGACCTTGTTCGTAATATGTTCCCAGAAAATCTTATGGAAGCATGCTTCAGGCAATCACAGACCGTGTACAAAGAATCCAAAAAGCCAGTCAATCAGACGCTGACTGCATGTAAGTGATACGAGTAAACATTTACTCTCTTACTCTTACTTACTCTCTCATTCTTTTTCTCTCTCTTTACTTCAACCATTCTTGCATTCTTAAATTTTTTGACAAATTTTTCATCATCAACTTGTCAATCATTCTATCGTCATCACTCTCAATCAATCGTGTTCTTTTTCTCACTCTTAAATGTATACACACGATTAGCTGTTTCAATTACTCGTCGCCCAGCACTTGCACCTCTTGGCTCATTCAACAGGCTCTCTCTCTCTCTCTCTCTCTCTCTCTCTCTCTCTCTCTCTCTCTCCCTCTCTCTCTCGGGACTCAATAGAAGTCACAATTTGCTTGGCATGCGACCTAAGAGGGAGAGAGAGAGAAAAGCATTTATTTTGGGCAATGAATTACAAAGTAGGTGAAACTTGTGGTTACAAAGTGAGAGATGCAGAAAGAGAGAGCCTTGGAATTTTTCCCCATCTTTCTCCACCCTCTCTTTCTCTTTCTCTCTCTCCTTCTCTCTTGGTGTTTCTCTCTCTCGAAATAAAGAGGGATGAACACACTCATTATCAAGAGAAGCATCATCGACACTACAATTTTCTCATCATAACTGTTCCAACAGTGAAGAATAAAGCCCTAGATATTTGGCTCAATGAGCAGAAAGAGTACAGAAGAGCATAGATGAGAGAGAGAGAGAGAGAGAGAGAGAGAGAGAGAGAGAGAGAGAGAGAGAGAGAGAG
>QZCP01000013.1:0-130279 GCA_003956705.1 Brevipalpus yothersi | reverse complement strand
AGAGAGAGAGAGAGAGAGAGAGAGAGAGAGAGAGAGAGAGAGAGTAGGCCATACTGAAGTACCGGAATTCCTATTTCTTTTCTTTCTCTGAACTAATTTCATGAACTAACTCCATTTTCATGTGAGAGTGAACTCTTGAAATTGAGGCTCCCCATAGAGCACAGAACGACTTGCTCTCTTTCTCTTCTATTTTGGCTACTTTTTCCATTCCTTTTAAATGGATTCTGATAACTTATTAGCTTTCTATCCGTTTTTGATATCGATCAATTGGCCTTCTTTGTGGAGGACATATTGATTTCATCGTGATGAGACACAAAGAAAATGGTATTCCAGACCATCATTTACCTTTTTTCACGATTACATTTTTGAAAGTTTTTTCTGCCTCTTCCGTTTCTATTACTCTTATGACTCCTCAAGGCATGGAGATGGATTCATGTTTATTCTAATCAGATGCATGCTACTCTTCGATATTCCATGTGAACAAGAAAAACTCTTCTCTCTCCCTATTTCTCGCACAAGAATATTCAAGTATTTGAATGACAAACAAAGATTGATCTGTTCGATGAAAATAGCATACAACAGCATGGTACAGCGAAACATTCTCACCAATCGACAGACTATAAGTCAAAAATTTATCATCATGATTTTTAACCCTTGTTTCGAAACTTTTTTGGTCTCTCTCTCTCTCTCTCTCTCTCTCTCTCTCTCTCTCTCTCTCTCTCTCTCTCTCTCTCTCTCTCTCTGTTCCTCTCCCTCTTATTATATGCGTCAGATTGTTATTTTGATGATGAATGATTTTCCAGGGTAGATAAAAGTTAAGCATCGATTCAATATCAATCTGACTGAACTTTTTTTGTCTACTTTCTCATATAATTTCTCTCTCTCTCTCTCTCTCTTTTCTTTCTTTCTTTCTCTCTGTATATTTCACTCAACAACATGTTGACAGAATAACAGGATGCATAGTAAGATAGAGAGATTGGAGCAAGTTCGATCAGTATTGCAGTAGTTTTCGATAAGATGTGTTCTTGTACCTCTCTCTCTCTCTCTCTCTCTCTCTCTCTCTCTCTCTCTCGTCTCTTGAAGGCTTGAATAGCCTTGACACTCTTGGGAAAAAAGAGGAATATCTCCACAACATCAGTACATATATCAGTGTTACTTGTGCTGACAGAGCTCTTGCATCAATATTTGTTAGATCTACTGTCTAGAGTGTCGAAGATGGAGAGAAAGATATGTACTCTTTCTATCTATTGAATGTTTTTGCTTCTGTGGTGAATCAAATCACTCAAAAGTGGTCAAAGATGGTTGTTGTGTATATCAGTGAAAATATATACAAAGCTACAGTATCACGAAATTGTACACATCAAACACAGTAGTTTATCAAACTGTAAAGAAAATTATTATCACTTAAGAAGCGGTACTCTTGATGCTTGTATGGAGGACTTAGCCTGTAGTAATCAGATATGAGGAGAGAGAGAGAGAGAGAGAGAGAGAGAGAGAGAGAGAGAGAGAGAGAGAGAGAGAGAGAGAGAGAGAGAGAAAGAAAAGTCTCATAAAGTCGAAATCAGTCTTCATCTCTGGAGAATCACATGAGATGAAGGTTTCTCTTTCTATCTTCCCTCATTTTTATCACTTCACATCCGGAGTGTTGCCAGATTAAGAAAAGTAACGGCATTTTTTCCAGTCAAGGTCTGTTAGGTTGAGTCTCTTTCATTCTTACTTTCTCCCTTTCTCCTACTTCAAATGATGTCAAATGATCATGAAGATGATCATTTAGATAATAGTATGAATAATATTTGTCATGAAAAATGAATGTTCCTGTTAAATATTTTAATTCTATCTGGACAAAATTTGAAAATGTTAATTTTAACAGCATAAAGAAGAAATAAAACGTATATCTACACACACATGCAATTCTTTCCAGCTACCATAACAGAAGTTTGATTACATGAGAAAAATTTGATCAGTTCCATATAATTAGATATTGGAAAATTTTTCTCTCTCTCTCTCCCTTTCTCATTCTTCTTTCACAACTCAAGCATCATTCAATTATGCTAATAATATGCTATTATGTACACCTCTCACCAAGCAAACTTTGTCGAACACACTTGATCAATGACATTTACACGGGCATTCTTTCATCTTTTTCTCTCTCTTTCTCTTTCCACTTTTAGGTACCAGCACGTTCTGCCCTGTTAATGGAACTTCCATGCCAAAAATACGAGTAGTAGAAATGAAAGAGGGCTCAAATATATTGGGTCTGATTGTTTTTTGCATTGCTTTTGGAATCATATGTCAACAGCTAGGTCGTGAAGGTAAGAGTAATACATACATACCCACACAATAACTCAGTCTAACAATCAAATGATCACAGATGGATGAACTCGAAACACATGAAGAGAGATAGAAATAAAAAGAAGCATCATCAACATCGAATGATGATGAACTCTAGGTATTGAGTTTCCTCTGGCAAACAAACTTTCGACACCATTTTCATCACTTGTATGACAAGATAATTGACATTGATCAATAGCATAGTAAAGTAGCATAAATGAACACACACATAAATAAGTTGGGATGGTTAGTGAAGCAAGTTGTTTGCATTTTTCATCATCTTTGGGAGAAAAAATTTGGAAGATTGGCAATTAGGTGTCATGATGGACACTATCGAATAGATTTTTTCAGCGATGATATTCATCAAGAAGAAAGGAATAGATACCTGTCCTCACACACTTAATATTTTACCTGATTCGAACTGCAAAAAAGGGAAGAAAAAAATTATACATGCATTTTATTGGTGTTGAAGATCCCTTATGTTCATGAAAAATATGAAGAAATGAGTTGGAAAGAAAAAGATGAGCTCAAAAATTAACAGTTGACCGAGCTCATTTCATGTAATCGTCTATATTCATTGTCATTAATTGTAAAGTGAGATAGATATATAAAGAGAGAGAGAGAGAGAGAGAGAGAGAGAGAGAAAATGAATATTCCCTGATCAATAATTGACTCTTCTACATAGGCCCAGGTTTTTCACTTTCTCTCTGTCTCTCTTCCACCGGTTACCCTTGCCATACTGAATTCTTTACATTCTTTTTGTTCTGCAGGTGAAGTGATGGTTCGTTTTTTTGTCATCCTAAATGACATTGTCATGCGAATTGTTATCATTGTTATGTGGTACTCGCCCATTGGTATCATGTCTCTCATAATAGGTACGCCAATTTTAGCAACATTTTTTGAATCTTATGATAACCGATTATTCTTTCTCCTCTCCTCTCTCTCTCTCTCTTTCTACCAATTTCAACTTACCTTCCATTGTCATGATCATCATGATCATCATCGTCACCATAATAATAATATCTGGATAGGAAAAATCACCGAGATTGACGATATCTGGTCTACAGCTCAACAGCTTGCACTATACATGATAACCGTTATAATTGGCCTAATAATTCACGCTTGTTTCACTCTTCCTGCCATATATTTCGCTATAGTCCGAAAAAATCCACTGACTTTTTTTAAAGGTGAGTGACAATCAAAATTGATAATGATTTGGGCTCGAAGGTTTTCTTTTATTGTCTAAAATTTTTCCTTTAAATTCTTTCGATGATTGAGCTCAATGAACTCGCTGTCAAAGTGAGCTTATTCTTCTTTCGCTTATAAAGCTCAAGATCACTTTCTTCTTCTTCTTCATCATCTTTTTCTTTTTTTTCTCATTCTCATGATTATTACTTTGGAACAAGAATAAGAAGAAGAATAAACAAGCTCCAAGCACATGAGCTCACTTGCATGCCATTTCATGGGCATCCTTTTCTGCACGCTTTTTTATTCTTTTCCGCTCTCTCTTTCTCTCTCTCTCTCTTTCTCTCTCTTTCTCTCTTCTTATTCTTCCATGTTCTTCTGCTTCTCACCTGAGCGAGGTATTTCTGATGAAGAAGAGAAAGATGTATTGATTTTCTTCTGTCCAAGTCCCACTGATTGCTATGGGAACCTTCTCCATAGTTTTTCACTTCTTCTCCTACCTTTCGCTTACCTCTTCTTCTTCTTTTTCTTCATCTCACGAGGATGATCAGTCTAGGGTACTCTCGAGTCCCTTAAGAGTCTGTTTCATGGGCAAACATTTTGCTAGAAGTATTGCTTTGTAATAGAAAGAAAAATAGTGAATCAAGTGGTATGAATGAATCAAGAGAGAGAAGAGATGAGGAACGAAAAATGTTCGAAAAAAGCGAATCGCTACAAAGTCAATAGGTTATCTATGCATTGGTTGGAATGGAAAAGTAAATCGAAAAATGTGTTCAAGACATATATTCTGGGGCAATCTTTTTTTATCTTTCCTTCTACTCATTTCAGTGATTTTTTGCTTATGACAAACTGAGAAAGAGAGAGAGAGAGAAAACGTGTGTGCGCCTGAAAGCTTGATTGAAGAAATAATGAAGAAGTAAAAAATTTTCCCATAACTTACCAGTTGTTAGAGGCAATATTTTCCCACTTAAAAAAATGTGCTCACTGACTTTTAAAATCTCATTAATCAGTCTCATATGATATATAAAATTGGAACTGTTTACGATGGTAAAGAGAAAGAAAAAAGGGTGAAGAGAGAAAAAGTCATTCCAAGAATAGAAAAAAATAGATACATTGGAATGACTTTATGGTATATGTGAGACATAGTGGAAGAAAATAACTTCAATAACAGCATAGATATTGCCGGTATTCCCTAATGAAATCAAATTATTATAATACGATGTTGTGCAAGATTTATTCTAGTCACAAGCCTAAAGACAATTATGATTCTCCATTCCTATGGTTGATATTATCTTTTTCTTTACTTGCTACCTCTGGACATTTGAGGCCCTACAAGGTCGCCATTGAATAATGAGATATCTTACATCAAGCTGAATGCAAAGAGAGAGAGATAGAGAGAGAGAAAAGATAACACGAGTCAATGGCTATTATTATTGCCATTCTCTGTTGAATATATTCATGATATATGCCCATGGTGTGTGTGTGTGAGTGCATATATTTCCCTACAACTTCTTCATTTGCTCAGAAAAAAGAGAGAAGGGGGAGACACTGAGATTGATTCATCCCCAAGTGATGATATAGTTTGAATGAAATTATCACTGAAGAATTCATGGTTAAAAATATTTTTCTTCTTCCTTGAGAAATGAGAAGTCTTCAAAAATTTCTCTCGCTCTTTTCTTCTCCTCGTTCTTTTCCCGCAGAGAATGTAGATCCTTTTTCTCTATCTCTTCACATTCTTATTCATACCACAAAATGCAAATTCCATGAAGCCCTCATGCATTCATTAGAGACAAGATCCATATTGTGAGGCTTTATTGAAAAGCAGCTTGCAGCAATTGCTATTCTTATGCTCCATATTTAGAAGGCAGGCAAAAAGACGCGCAAAAATCGATTGAAAGGTTCACTTTTACCTCGTTTTGCCTAGTTATTTTCTCTCCCTCTCTCTCTCTCTTTCTCTACTCTTACTTCTCTTGTTCTGCTGTGGAACATTTTACCGGAAGAATCTTCATGCTTTTCCAAGCTATATTTTGTAACTCTGTGTAATAGCATAAACACAACTATCGTTCCATGTGTGTTTGTGTATATATGTATGAGCACCAATCTTGTTCAAATGATTAGACCCATCATGAACTGAAACTAACTTTCGACTATTTTTCTCTCTCAACCATCCACTTAGGAATGCTACAAGCATGGGTAACAGCTCTTGGAACGGCTAGTAGTGCAGCCACTTTGCCAGTCACATTCAAGTGCTTAGAAGAGAATCTCGGTATCGACAAGAGAGTGAGTTGAAATCGTAATTCTTGATTCTCTCTCTACCTTAGAAAGGTTGAGAGAGAGAATATTGACCAGTATCTGGATGCTCACAAAAATTTTCGTACTGTTTCATGTATATCTATCTTTTATCCAGGTAACTCGCTTTGTGCTGCCGGTTGGTGCAACAGTAAACATGGATGGTACTGCATTATATGAAGCAGTAGCCGCTATATTCATCGCCCAAATGAATAATGTAAGTGGAATGCTGAAAAAATTCTCGGGATGCTGGAGAAGGTAGAAAGAGAAAGGAAGAAAGAAAGAAGAGAGAGAGCAATGAGAATAGGATTTTATCACTTTCATTTGGAAGGCTTTTATAGGCATCCAGGTAGAGAGTGTATATATTCACTTTTCCTTTGAGCTCAAAAAAGAAGCGTAAAAGAAGAAGTATATAAGAAGAAGAGGAGAGAAAATAATGGAAAGAATAACGATAATGAAGCTCATGCATACAAGTGACCAGTGATGAGTATGTGTACAGAATAGGTAGTAGAAAATCTACTGTTGAACATGAGTCTGATCTGAAAGAGAATATGTTTCCTCTTGCTCTGCTCTACTCTAAGAATAACACATATACTTCTCACCAACACATGAGGATTACGACACACAGGATTCCCAGCTACTCCAGATTGAGACTGATAGCTATGAGTGTCAAAAAGTCAATACATAAGGTGAAATGTACAATGACCGGTTTGCTGGATTATGGTGGACTTTCATTATCATCAATCGAAGGTAGAATATTGAATCATCCAAGAGGAATTGTGTGTTTTGAAAGGTAGTGAAAAGAAGAAAGAGTAAGAGAGAATAAAGGAAAATGTGTGTCTGGTAGCTTCAAGGTTTTTAGGCAATTTGTTTCCAAAAATAGAACTCTAAGCTGATCTCAACTTAATGGAATTGAAAGAGAAAGAAAGAAAAATTATACTGGAAAAATTATGTTCTCAAGCAATTTATTTAGAGTATCCATGCAACTATTCCCGGTTCTATACATGATATAGTTGATTGGATAAATCAAAATGAAGCAATGCGTGGGATTTAAAATCTTTTGGAGCAGAAAAATACATATATATACTTTGAGTGATGGAAAGAAAAATATCAAAATTCAGCTACAAACTGTACTAATACGAATATATCACGAAAACGCATACACACAAAATAAGCGAAATTCTTGCAATTTTTCAGCAAACACCTCACAATACGCCTCAATGCTGAATGCCTTAACTTTCATATTATTCTACTCATTCATCCGCCAATAATATTTATTATTGTAATATTGCACATAGGTTCCATTGGGAATGGGAGGTCTGATATCGGTCAGTCTCACAGCCACTATAGCCTCCATAGGAGCTGCCTCAGTTCCATCGGCCGGTCTAGTGACAATGGTCTTGGTTCTATCCGCTCTTGGTCTTCCTAGTGATGATGTTAGCATGATCATTGCCGTGGATTGGTTCCTGTGAGTAGATATTTTCGATAAGCATCGAGAGATTATTCATCTCTATTCTTATTCATCCGCTTCATCCTCTTCACTTGAATTCGATGGAATGAGTCTCTGTGGTGGTTTTGGAAGACATAAAAGATCTTTGAACACTGTTCACTCAGTTATGACTGGATCGATGTGAAGGCTGTTAGCATTGAGAGGAAGAAGAATAGATGAGACACGAAAGAAGTAGAAAAAACAAGGGCAAGCCTAGGAGGAAGATAGGGAATAAGAAGTAGCAGCTATTCTGATGCTAGTAGAACTGTGTGTGTGTGTGTGTGTGTGTGTGTGTGTGTGTGTGTGAGAGAGAGAGAGAGAGAGAGAGAGAGAGAGAGAGAGAGAGAGAGATGGCAAGGTAAAGTTTGTCGAATCGATCCAAAACCGATTGTGCACTTGATAGCCTTTGCTTCTACCCTTGCATGAGCATGTCATTTCGAAAACCGATCACTACCTGATAGAGAGAGAGAAAGAGAGCGAAAACACCGAAATGGATATGTGTTAACCTAAGGGTTTCCTTAGCGAATGACATTTTCGCCACTTTGAATGGGAAGCTTGACGATTGACAAGGATGAAGAGAAATGAGAGAGCCTTTCTTTTTTTCTTTCTTTCTTTCTTTCTCTCTTTCTTTCTCTCTTTCATCAAAAAGTCCGAAACATAGTAGCAATAAGAACTCTACTCTTTGCTGATATTATTCTCTCTCTTTTCTGAGTGGTTAGTTGCTCAATATACACTGGCTTCTGTGTGTGTGTGTGTGTGTGTTATGTGTTTGATTCTTTTTCCGTTCTCTTTCTTTCCTTCCTTTTTCTCGTATCTCTTCCACTCAGCAGGCCATGAAGAATCCTCATGAATGAATGGCGAGGGTGTCGAGCGTCCTTCCAATATCAGCTGAATTCAACCAAGCTTCAGACTGCATCATGTGTACGCGAGAAAGAAAGAGAGAAAGAAAGAGAGAGACAGACAGAGAAAAAGAATAGTTTTATACTATCGTTCGAAGAATGCATCATTAGAATGGGTGGCATCCAGTTTGTTGTCATTGTGGAGACTACAGCAAACTTCAATTAATCGCTTCTTCTCTCTCTCTCTCTCTCTCTCTCTCTCTCTCTCTCTCTCTCTGTCTCATATTGTTCCATTCATGAGGCTTTCTATCTGTATATATGTGTTTGTGTTCAATTGCATTGGAGACCACGTCAGAACCTAGAGAGAGATTGACTCTCAAAATGAAAGCTGCAAGGCGGGCTAGGAAGATGAAGAGATGAAAAACGAAGCGAAGAGATCATTTGCAACTAGTATAGAGAGAAAAGTACAGCAAAGAGGCTGAATGAATTAAGTTGAATGAAATATTCTCTCTCTCATCTCTTTCTCATCTTTGTGCCCAATCATTTCACAATGGATGTTCATGAATTAGCCGGATATTCTCTGTTATGTGACGTTTTATATTTGAAGTGTGGCAGGAAATGTGCTAATAGAAGTCAAGAAGTGGCATCGAATGAAGGCAAATAGGCTTGCTGGTAGATTGTATGAGAAAGAGAATAGAAGGCCAAGCGTATGCGTGTGTATGGAGGATTGAATTAAAGTAAATAGCCATGGAACGTTGAGCGAGAATCGGTGACGAAAAGAGCGAGAGTGGAAGAAAAAAAACGTTTTGCAAATGAATTCGGTTGATTGGTTAGAAGAGATGGATGGATACCTTGTCAAGAGGAGGCGAGAAGCTGGAAATGCAAAATTAAATTAGCCAACTGAGAACCAAGAGAGAGAGAGAGAGAGAGAGAGAAAAAGAAAGAGAGAGGGTGGTTTTTGAAAGAGTGAGGTAGCAAGGCTCAAATGATTAACTTGTCGCTAAGCCTGCAAGAAGATGTGGCGAACATCCTTCTCATGCTGGGTATAACAGGCAATCCAGGGAGAGAGTGTGTGTGCTGGATGCTGAGCATCTCACTTTCACCGCATCTTTTCCCATGATTTTCCCACATGCTGGCCACTTTTTTGCACCTTCTCTGTGGATTCCCTTCGCCAAATCCCAAGCCAAGTGGAATAGGTGAAGAAGGGTGAGCTTCGCTCTGGGTTTTCGTCAAGGCATGCTGTGTATATGTTGTATTGGCGCCAATAGCTAAAAACAAGCGCGTCGCCTCCTGAGCTACTTTCCCACTTGTTCAGGGTTCTGTTATGCTCTGTTCAGTTCCATCTCTCCAGGGATGTTGGAAAAGCCTGATCCATCCGCATCCATTCTCTTTCCCTTTTACTCCTCCTCTCTCCCTTTCTCTTTCCTTCCTTCTTTCTTTCTATCTCAATCTGATGTTTTATTCTGGCCCTAATCGTTGCTCAATCTTTTCTACTTTACGCTTCGTTCGCCTGCCATGAATTCAATTTTCGTGTAGATTCTTTTCTTTCTCTCTTACTTTCTTACTTTCTCTCTCTATCCGTTTTCTCTTTCTTATTTCCACACACTCTCACACACAAGTCGTGATGCTGTTACTAGCTTCAGTATATATATACTCATAAAAGGGACAAGTTGATTGTGCAATCGTTCGTGCGTCTTCTAGTAGTTTAGTGTGGTGATGCTGAGAAGGTATGGAGAACACTGTGGAGAAAAAGATGGAGAAGAAGAGTGAATCATTCTAGAAATTTATTTCGATGCTCGTGATTCTACATGAATTCTTGGCGCTATCAGAGCACGCATAAAGGAAACTGGTAGAAAGAGAACATACGTAAAAAATAATTTCAGCTTTTTTAATAGATGTCAGTCGAAAGAGAGAGAGAGAAAGAGAGAGAGAGAGAGAGAGAAGAAGAGAAAGAATGAAACTTTGCTATGGAGAATTCATTCATTTTCAGAGGACATTCTGAGGCTGAACTAATTTCCTGCCAGTGGAATCAAGTGAACGCCTTATTGCAATTTTATTAGAGTCTATTCAAAAGGAATGCTTCGTTGTCTGCGATTGAACCTAATCTGATCCATTCTGTTTAATATGCTCTCCTAATCACATTTATTAGGGGATTGTGAGCAAAGATCTTCTCTTCCATACTCTCACTTTATATGATAGAGATGCATACTACCGTAACATTGCCCACTCAATGATGTACCTCTCTCTCGTTCTCTCTCTCTCTTTCTCTGGATAAGCCTCCAAGCAAAGTGAGTATGTTTCAGGAGAATGACTAGGAAAAATAGAGGAGAAAGAGAGAAAATTTTTGTGAATTGTATTCATTATCAAGTGTACAACTACTGCTATTTCTGCTTGTCTATTTCTCTCTGGTTGCATTTTCACCATAGTTGATCGCTTCTCATATGGTTCTGTACCTTATTGGATCATGACTAAAACCCTTCTTTCTCTCTTTCTCTCTCTCTCTCTCTCTATTCCTTGCTCACCTTTTTCCCCTGGAAAAATCCAAAGTATGTTCTCCAAGGGAGTTCTCTCTCTCTCTCTCTCTCTCTCTCTCTCTCTCTTTCAGCGAAGCTCACCAAATCTAAATTCAATTTATTGATTACACTCACTCCTCTTCGATAAGTTAGTGAGGATGTTTGCCTCAATCATTCAAAAAACGACTCCAACTCACAAGGGCTTGAAGGAATAGAAAGAGAACGAGGAGGATTTGCCTAGAATTCTTTTTCTCCTCATCTTTTATCTTCTCTTCTCTTTTCTCTTCTCTTTTTCTGTCTCTCATCACGTTTTGCAATCCTCTTCAACTGCTACGATCCTTTTCTCATTCTTATTCGTTCCACGAATCGATATTTCTCATAAATATCTTGTGTTCGTTGTAAAAGTGGGCGTCTGATGAGTTCTTCGATTTTTTGCTGCCTTTTTTCCGATCCTATTCTCATACCACTTGTATAAATATACTTGGAACGCTTCAGAATAATGGATCTCATCAGTTACTTTAATTAGAATCAAACTCATAAAAATTTGGAAAACAATGTCAATCTTTCTCAAAGAGCGAGAGAGAGAGAGACATTCACTGATCAGAGTGTCTTAGAGAAGAATAATGATGGAGCGTGTGAAAGAATTCATATCCAACATCGATAAAGAGTGAAAAATATTCCATACACACACAAGCAACATTCCATTGATAACAGGATCGAAGAAATAATTTGATTTGAAGTATTTTAAAAACAAAAACCTACAGAGAATGAAAATTTATTGGCTCAACAATTTATGGGAATAAAATGATTTTATTCTTATTCTTTATTCTCTCTTCTCTTCCTTTAAGTGATCGTTTGAGAACTTCCATCAATGTCCTAGGAGATGCTTATGGTGCCGGTAAGTTAAATATGAATTCCTTAGAATCAATGTGTCAAATGATCAGCTATCTCAATGTGCTTCATATCTCTCCATATCTCCATATATCCATTTAAATTGTAAACCAAAACTTATCTCTTCTATCTCTTCCAACGTGATACATATATACATATATTTTGTTCTATTCTCTTCGCTTTTGCACTGCTTACCATTATCTGGATTAACGCACTTTCACCTAACGTTTTGCGCTGAAAATATTTTCCTTGTGCTTTCTGAATATGTTGTGATCACATCTTACTTTTGCTGCTTATCACCTCTTTTCGTTAACCCTATGTAATTGTTTGTGATCAATGTAACTTAACATTAATTGTACATACATATTGTTGTAACCGTATCACACACTGATTAACCATACAGCCAAAAATTATCATCGGATCTACTCCGCTAACAATGAACAATTCAAGCACTCTCGCTCTCACTTATGTCCATACTTATTGGCCTGAGCTGAATGCCGATATGATTCCTGTGAATTATTGACTTGATTGAGATACCAATATGTGTCTCTCTTGTCGGATCATGGAATTCTCACCTGGCTGTATAAGCATTCTGGGAATACTACGTACCAAGGTTGAGTAGGCAACAGTGAGGCCCAATAAGTTTTTTGGACTTAAAAAATCGCTTCGCACCAAAGTATATTGTGTCGTAAATTTGTTGCTGCTACTGCTTCATAATTTCGCTCAATATTTGTCTGTATTATTTGGCCATAATCAAATTAATTCATTTTAATTGATATAAATTTTCTCTCTTTCTCTTTTTCTCCTCTTCTCGTCAACCTTTTCTCCAGGCATCGTTGATCATCTTTCAAGAGAAGAATTGGAAAAATTCGACCAAGAACATGGACTTGAGCTGTTGGAGTCTCAGAAGCAAATGGGTCGGTAGTAGTAGACCTCTCTCAACTCTCAACCCTATTCGCTTTATTCAGTATACCATGCAAATTTAATCCACACACACACAAAAAACTAATCAGCATAACCATAATCATTATATGAATACTGGGGATGAGGGAGAGGAAGCAAAAATGCCGTTTCGGAGTCATCATTTTAGGCTAGTATCTGAGTTAACCACCTAGAAAAAAACCCTCTCTAGACTACCCACCTCCCCCTACTACGAGAAACCCCCACCTCACCTTATCAAATAACCCAAAAACTAATCCATCTCCCACCTTATCTACCACCTTAGGCCTGAGTTTGAAATATATATATATCTATATATCTATATCTATATACACACATACACTTTATGCACACATTTATAATTTTGGGACCAATTTTTGATCACTCTTTTTTGGACTGCATTTTTTTCTCTCATCACCCAAAATTACCCTTTTATACATAGTCACTGAGCACTCAATCATTATAAACCTTCAAGTCTGCTTTTTTTTATTTAAGTTTGGAATGTCTCCCTCTTTCTTTCTCCTTTTACCCATCCCATGGATGTGTGATTGAATGAATTTAAAATATATTATACAAAACTTCCCCTGAATGCTGAGTATGATAAAAGAAAAATATTCCTACCTCACAGAATTCTCAAATCTAACCGCATTTTTGACTTGTTGGTGTATGTGTGTGTACGTGTGTATGTATGTTGACTCTCTATTGATTTTTAGTTTCACCAAGTAAACCTAATTTTTTTTCATTTCATTTCATTGGAATAAATTTGTTTCTCTTTTCACACGGACTCTCCTCTCTCTCTCTCTCTCACTCTACTACTATTTTGCATTTTTTTGTTTATTCTCTCTCACTCACCCACTTCATCTCAATAATCTATGAACTTTGTCTTTTTTTTACATATACTTTATTATTATTACTACTACTTCTTCTACAAATATTTTTATTTATTTGCTGCTTATTCCGGATGTGTTCTTGCTACTTCTATTTCCATATATACACATTCACATGAAATTCACACATGACTCTGGGAATCTCATCCCTTGCCGCTTCTTCTCTTTTTTTGTCTCTTTTCTCTATTATCTCAATACAGGTCCCCGAAAGCTGTCCATTGTGTCTCCAACTCGGACCGAGGGTCGATCCTTAAATCAGAATGCAATATCACCACAATCAAATAATCCTGAAACCGAAATATGATCAGCTCTCTCTCTCTCCGAATTCTCTCTCTCTCTCTCTTTCTCTCTTTCTTTGCTCTTCGGAAGCACTTAACTAAATTGCTTAGGCAAGTGGCGAAACAAACTTTTTGTCAAAAGCTCAGAAGAAGAAAACGGAAGATGAAAGTGACAAGCTGAGGAATGTAGAAGAGTAAAAGTATACCAAGTGAACAACAACACCACCACCACCAACAACAATGTTTCTGGTTTATCCTGTGGACACATAAATATCACTCCGTTTCATCGGATCAAAGAGGAATCAGCTTTTCTCTCTCTCTTCCTCTTTCTCTATCGCTCTTTCTTCTTTCACAACCCAACAGCAACCTGAGATTCAATCTGATTTGACTTGTTCTGAAAAGAATCTAAAGTATGCGCTCAAATACATCCAGGATTCCCATCAGTACAAAAGAATTCTCCTACCAGCAGCAACAAGAAAAACAGAGAAAAAAAACTTCAATTTTTCTCTCTTTCTCTCGACCTTCATTATCATCCATGTTCATCACCTTCTTTGATGCCAATTCCAGCCCAAGACCAAGACAATTACGTTTTCAGCCCATTGAGCATACTCTCTCTCTCTCTCTCTCTCTCTCTCTCTCTCTCTCTCTCTCTCCCTATCTATCTACCTATCTCTTCATTCTCTCTTTGGAAGTTTATCAATGATGGACACAAAAAAAACAGAAACATATCTATGTAATGTACAGTCGTATGACGAACCTGGTATAGCGAACCTTGTCAATCACTGATTTGTGCCTAATTTTCCATTTAATATTGTGTACATATGAATCCATGAGCAATCTAGAAAGAGAAAAAAAGAGAGGATAGAAGAGAGAAGAAAGAAGAGAAAGAGATCACACTTGGGCTTTATTAGAGATCGAACTACTGTCTAGTATTATAGCCCTCTGGTACACATACACAACCAACAGCAAGTTAATCCGTCTGTGTCTGTGTGTAATGATGTCCAGCTGGTTAATATATACACAGATATATTTACTCTACAATGATTGCGATTCCAAATTGGAACGATTCACTGGACAATGTCCACTCTCTTTTCCTCTCTCTTTCTCTCCCCTCATCTTCATCTTTTTGGTGTCAATATATCATCATCTTTGTTAGTTCGGCTTCCATTGAAAAAAAGAATAACTTTTCTCAGCTCCTCTCTCTTTGTCTATTCAATATTAGATCATGTGATTTTTGATGTGAGATTGGGGCATTTTAGAGTTGATCATCATCTTTATCATCATATACATTGTTCTTCAGTGAAAGCCCGGAAATGAAATCTAGAAGATAAAAAAGACAGGTTTTTTGTTAGATCAGTGTCCAAAATCAGTGTTATATGGACATGTATAAAGATAAAAGAACGTAAAAGTAATTGCACCATGGTTATGCTGAATATTTACTAGAGATGATGATTTTTTTTCTCTCTCTACCTTATATATCTCTATTTCTTCTCAATGCCCCACTCTGAGTGTTGGATAAATTTCCTACTTGATAATTTTAATTAATGAGCAAAAAAATTTAAATAGTTGACACACCATGATCATGATCATCATCATTGTTATCACCAAAATTTTTAAAAGAAATGATTATTGTAAAAACACTAAAACATTTTCTTTCTCCTTACCGTTTTTTTCTTTCGTTTATTATCATTTTCTCTCTCTCTCTCTCTCTCTTTCACTTATTTTGTCCATTGTTTGATAATATTTGATGCTAATGAATAGATTTGAAAAATGTTCGAAAAACACACACACTTACACAGACAAAAACCCAGATAATATCAATTGCCAAACCGTGTCTCTGCAACCATTACGAGGTCATCGTATCGTAACCTACATATGGAGAGAGGTCATTGTTCTTTCATCCTGTTTTGATTACCAAATTTTTGTTCAAGTGGCTCACATTCAACTTTGCACTCAAACAAAAAACTGTTCGAAACTGTTCTAAACTGTTTAAACGATTGGGTTATACAGCTAAATCTACATTCTTCTTCTTCTAAACCATCTTCTTACCATCAACCTTCAATACTTTCATGTAATCTTCCATCTTTATATCTCACATTGGCCTCAAAGTTCAGATGGTGAAGAAATCAGCAAGAAAAAGAGTGGAGAATAAACCGTTATTTTGTTCCAAAAATATTACTACTACTACCGAATACAACTACCTCTCTCTCTCTCTCTCTCTACCAGCATCTATGGTGGGCCATACATGTTGAGAAAAGAAGATAATTTTTCTCGATTCTATTTGCCTGGACTGCCTTCGACAGAAAACCAGATTATCGAAACCTTTTCTCTCTCTCTTGCTCTCACCCCTATTCTCTCTGGAGTAATCTTCTTACTTGTTCTGCTCTCAGTATTCTCTCTTATTCCTAGAAAACATCCATTTTTTCTCTCACACTCCTTTATTCCCTTCTGCTGATCTATTTCCCTCTCTCTCTCTCTCTCTCTCTCTCTCTCTCTCTCTCTTTGTCTCCCACATTATCAGATGAAACTATGCCTTATTCCCCAGGCAAAGGGCCCTCCTCGAAACCCTCCCCCCCCCCCGAGATACCTCGATTATAAATAAAATAAACCAGGTTGAGGCAAATATGATGGAATCTTTTTTTTCTTCTCTTTCATTTTTCCAATGCAAAACACGCCAGATCAGCCTCTCTTGTTCTTAGAAAACGCACGAATTATTGTTCTAGGCTTTTTGCATGTTTTCCAATGTTTTTGTTGTACTTACAACAGGCACACATACACATAGATACATGAATGCACACATATACACAGACCGAGAGAACATCGCTTCATTTGCCTACAAATTCCATCTGAAATCCGATGGACTTTCTCTCTCTCTCTCTCTCTCTCTCTTCGTTGCCGAAATGTTCACGCAACCAGGCTCATCTTTCTCTCTCTTGGTAAGCCCTGGCTCACCACAGGAATGGATGATCGGCATCTCTCTTACTTTCTTTCTCACCAGCTTTCACCAGCATTTAGCCTTTGGATCGATAAAATGTCACAAAATGGAACACCAACATACATTGTTTGTTGCGACGCTCTTTCTTCTGTTCCCCAACCATGTGTGTGTGTGTGTGTGTCTATGTGTGTGGAACACTTTAGTTTGTTGTTAGTTTGTTCTATTCTCTCTCATCTTTCTTCTGCTCCATTTTTCTAGCCTTCAGAACGTCTCTCTCTCTCTTTATGCTAAATTAGAAGCGATTAGAACACTTCTTCATGCGAAAATCTCCTTGAGATAAACTTTCCCGATTATCCTCCTCCTCCACACAACACACCGGCTGATAATTATCATCATCTTAGCCAGCTCATGAATGTGCACATACACATATACACACACAAACATTCAAAAGACTTCAAAGTCTATGGCAATTTTTTCATGGACAAATCTCTCAACTTAGCGACGGAAAAAAACACGACAACAATTCTGTTTTCATCTTCAAATAACGTTACGTACAAGTTGTTCTATCCCACACAAACACAACACACTGTGTCTCTCTGTTAAACATGGCCAAATTTAATATGACACCATCAAGGATGTGAATAATAATAATGTATGATGATTGAATAATTATGTACTCAAAACATATCATGAAAAGAAAAACACACATACACACACACACATACATACACACAAATTGTAAATGCACTGATGTAGTGTTTTACGCAATTTTCACTTATTTTGCTAATATCATCATCCGAAAAAAAAGAATTTTTCTATACACACACACACACTCATACACACATTCACATGACAATGAGTGGTGAACACTCACACCAATAACGTCTTAATCATTATGAACTTTTCCAAGCCCATTGGTGATCAGAAGTGTAGTTGAAAAGTGTGAATGAAAGAGATGAAAAAAGAAAAAAAAATTTTCCTCTTCCGGAAATTAATATGACCTCTGGAACCTATCTGATTACTAATATTATTCCCATGGAATTGTCATCCTTCTGACTGCCAATTGGTGTGTAAGTGTGTGAATGTGTATGCGTAAGTCTATGTGTGTTTGTGTGCGTGCTTTTTTTTTCGTGTCTGTGTGATATTGAATAGATGCTCCTTTTGGGTCAACAAGTGATAAGGAGAATTTTTTCTCTTCCTCTTTCTCTTCCTTATATCAAGCAAGAAGAAGAAGAAGAATAAGAGAATTTTGTTCAATAATATTAGTAATTCAATAACAGTTAATTTGATTAAGAATAATTTTTTGACACCCTAGAATCATTGTCATCGTTGTTGAACGAAAGTGAGGAAAAAAATTGTGTAACATATCTCTATCTCGGACAATTGATAGTCGAAAATTGATCTTTTTCTCTCTCTCTGCATATCCTTTTGGTGCCTGATTTTGTTTTATTATTATCATAGCGAATCGATTGATTATATCATCATTATAATTATTGTTATTGTCAATTTTTTTTAGTATATCACCGTTTAGCGCTTCAAAAATCAGTTATAAAGAGGAGAAAACAGAAAAATGATGAATAATGAAAATATAAGAAAAAACAAAAATCACAACAATTATAAACAAATGAAAACAATCTGCGAAAAATAAAAAGGAGTAATAAGTTGTTTTTTTCCTCTCTCTCTCTCTCTTTTACTCATCATTGCCGTTTTCAAGGTAAAAATATCGTGAAATCAGGTGTGCTAAGAATATTTTGAAGATCAAAAATGGAAGCGAAAATTCATGTTAAGGAAAATGGTGGCAAATTTTGTTAGATAAAATCGGTTCCAGTTACCATCATCAACTGAAACAATCTTAGCTATTCAGAACTTTCCATATCATCTTCTCGGTTTCGAGTCATTAAGTTGAACATTTTGTGTGTGTGTGTATGTTGAGCAAAATGAGTGTAGCGAGAGAAAAAATAGAGCATACTAATCGCTGAATAAGCGGGAAAAAAAAGTTGCTCACAAGAGAAAGAGCAAAAAGAAGTTGCCTAGATTTCTTTTTTTCCCGGGCAAAGAAAAAAAATCAGATTCCAAAAGATTCAGTGATAATCTAGATGAATGAATCGATTCCCGCTGGCTAACTACTCTGACAATCGATTTTCGTTATACTTGTGTTCCCAGAGGTCGTTGAAAAGTTCCCTAGTCCGAATGTGCTATTAATCTTGCTGCATAAAGGTGAAGCAAATCTCCACCTCTTGCCTACATCACTTTATTTCTTCTCTTTCCCTGGAAGATAGTGGATCTCTCTCTCTCTCTCTCTCTCTCTCTCTCTCTCTCTCTCTCTCTGTCACTATCGAATGTCTACATCATGATCATCTCTCACATGGAATTCCTAATCAGAAGATACCTTCATGGTCCAGGTTATCATGATGATGATGGAGGAAAAAAGGTAGAGGAATTGTCAGTAGGAAAGAGAGAAAGCTATGTGTGAGAGAATGAGGAAGAATGAAGGACTCAAACACATAAATAATGAAACTCGTCCGGTCCTAGAAATGATGATGAGAGGTTACACACACATATACAGAGAGAGAGAGAAAGAGAATACCTAACGATCCCAGCGCACGCATCTAACAAGCCACCATCCTATTATATATATTATCATGTAACCCCCTCCCCCCGCCACCCACTCTGAAGCTTAAGCTAGGTTAAGAAGTATGGCAAATAATGGGTGAGGATGTGGTGGCGTCATCCGGTGACATGGGATGATGACGGTATTCCTCAACCAGATAGTATCATTGAATTATCCACTAGATGACAGGAATGCTGATGGAAAAACAGTGTATTCCCGCGAGCATATACAACTCATGATGCGTGCGCAATAATTGGCAATTTGAGAATGATTCTAGGCAAGCGTAATGTGAATCAAGGTGATATAACTGGCGACCCGGGATCAAATTGTTCACCATAATCATGCTCGATCGTACTTCGATGGAAGAAGTAGAAGTTCAGCGAGAGAGAGAGACGGAGAGAGAGAAAGAAAGAAAGAGAGAGCTTCCAAATAATGTTATGAAACTTTGTGTATAAGTTGAGTTCGAGTTTTGAGACTCGCTTGTTCAGTTTGTCCATGAATTGGATTGTTTGTGCTACTTGTGACAACAGCCGCTCAGATAATCGGCCAATGCCGATCATCATCGGTGTGTCCACTTGTGGTCACAAGTAGCCACCCACACACACACCCCACCATACTTATACACATCTTTGGACACATTCAGCGATGCAGCGTTTGCGGATGAATGAGATTCAACTCTATGCACTCGCCGAAAAAGCCGTTAATGATATCGCAAATCCACGAGGATGGTTATTTAAGCGTACCGATAGTAACAAGTGGCAGCTACGATTTTTCGTACTATATCAGAATCTTTTCTTTTATTTTGAAAATGAAACCTCCAATCGTCCCACCGGTCTTATACTATTGGAAGGATCTTATTGCAATAAAGTTGTTCAACCATCGAATAAGAATTGTTCATACTCTCAGGTAAGATTATATTTTTGATCTCTTTTTTTCCTCTCTTCTTTCTGTCTAATCTCATTATAGTTTTTGTACACTTGCGAATGAAAAGTCTTCCCTTCCATTTTGGCCCACATTGCACCAAATGTGATGATGATATGATGATAAGCTGATTGCTTATACCCTATTATTGCATGTACCGTTATTTCCTGCATTTTCCACTTTGTTTTTCACAGCTTCCATATAAACATACATGATTTAATCTCGCCTACGGAAGCAACTTGTATGTGTGTGTGTATATATAATTGTTCACTGTCAGTTCATTGATGAACATTTTTCTTGGCCAAGTTTGCCTATCTAACATACATACAGGGGCAAACATTGTTCCATTGCAATATCACCTTGCTAAGGGGCATGTATTCTCATTCTCTCATTCTCTTTTCCTCTCACCTTGATAATGATTGTGAAAATGATGTGAAAATGTTTCACACACACACACAATCATCTGATTGGTGGTGGTCAACGCAAATATTATTGTCGATTACATTCGATTCATATATATGTATATACCATTTTGCTAGATGATGATACACTAATAGAAACACACATATATACACACATACACACGTAGTTACCAATTGATTTATGGCTTGAGATCAGGTTCGATGGCAAGAATAGGTCTACATGTAGTATTGTAATATTGAGCTAGTACAACGATCGACTGGCTCTCATTTCTTTCATGTTCCTCATCTAATAAATGGCTTTCTATCATCCATTATTTTGTTGATTAAGCGACCCTGATTTGGACTGATAAAAGGCTATGATTTGTTGAAGAGAGAGAGAGTCGATTGAGATGAAAATGAAAATTCGTATTGAATCATTGGAAAAGAGAGAGAGGAAGAAAGAGAGAAAGAGTAACCATAGATAGTACAAAAATATAATGTAACCGCATTATTTTCCGCAAATCAAAGCATTTATTACCCCCATGAATGTGTCGTTTAATCAACAAAATAATGGATGGAATCTCATCCGTCAGACTGACACACATTTATACATATATGAATATATACATATACACACGCACTCATATAGTGAAAGAGAGAGAGAAAAGGGGTTAAAACTATGTGGATAGCCAAAAAAGATTCCCAAGCTAGCTTCTCAAGTGATGATGACAAACAGTGGCAGAAAAGAGAAAGAGAAAATAATTCTTCTCATGCAAATCACTGTAATGCCCTGGATGGCAAACATTTTTCCAAGAAGAATCCCCTGAGTAGCTCAGGGAATATGAAAGAGAGAGAGAGAAAGAATATGAATGGATGCTGTATGATGTTTACTCGGAATATAATCGCATTGAATTGCGTCACACAATTTAAGAGAGAAAAGAGAAAAGAGAGAAACAGAGAGAGAAAGAGATAATTTGAGTGAAAACATAGGTAAGCGATATGGTGAAAAGTTTTCGACTGACGTTAAGGTGCCCAGGCCCTATTGAGAGGTTTTCTTTCTCTCTGTATTCTTCTTCTTCTCGCTTCGAAAGCTTGAACAGAGAATCCTGATAATCCACTGTAACGACGATCAGATCTGCCAGAATGGATCTTCTGTGGTGAATCTGGTAGAGGGAATGTTCAGCTTCAGCAAATTGAGTGGAGCAACAAGTATGTGGAGCAAATAAAATAGTTTCAGGCAAGCAATCAGCTGATTGAATTTTCTGAGGCTCAGAAACATTATCGATCCAGTTGAAAAAGGCTTAGCGCCAGAAGCCCTTCAATCTTGTGCTTTTAAATTCATTTTCAACTTATATTCACTCCATCAAATGCTGTGGCTACCTAGCATTGGACTCATATATTGGAAATATTCTTCTTCATTCCTTCTCCAAACCTCTTCACGTTATGGTCACCAGAGACACAGAGTATTTTGGACCTCTTATTCAGAAGAGGCTTGTTCACCTGGTAGAGAATAGATGAAATGAAGGTTGAGAGAAAGAAGATGTTTCCAGCTCAGCATCACCTTTTCTTTCTCTTCGTTCCATCTCACGATTAGATGAAAGGAGAGGAAAGAAAAATGATAAAAGTACGAACAGGATCGAATAGCGGAACTTCAAATATAAGACTGATATATACATACCATTAATATGATTGCAATCCAATCTTTTGGCCAAAAGATGATTGAGTCCATTTGATTCTGGTGAGAAGGTGAAAGATTGGACCTACGATTGAAGAGCCCTTAGGAGTGTTGAGGCCAACTCTTGAGCCACTGTTTGACCGCAAAATCATTTGTGTTCCTCACTCTTTCTCTATCTCATTTTATTCTCTCTTTTGATTCCTTCTCTTCATCTTTTCCTCTCGTTCTTCTGCCCACTCCTTTGCGATTCTCATGTCAACCATTCTTCAATTCCTTTGACATACTCAAGACAACATATAGTATCGCAAACTGTTGCACAAATAGATCAAACCTTTCTCTCTCTCTTTCTTTCTTTCTTTCCTTCTCTTCCTCTGATCCATCATGTGAATCGAAGCTCACCGCTTGGCTGGTCAGTTAGCTTGATCAAGTGAAAGAAAATGTGAGTGTTTTTTCCACGAAACGGATCAGAAATTCCTGACCGTTTGTACCCGGATAAGGAAGATGAAACAAGTTGAAATCAAATTTATCTGTTTCAGAAAGTATAAGATAGACCCAAACACTCACACACACGCACAGACGAAAACAGATACATGTATAAATTCTTGGGTGAAGCTGATTGTGATGAACATTGTGTGTAATATTGTGTGCTCCTCTTCTTCTTTATCAAATGCCCGTAAGCAAACCATCCCTAATTGGATTGTATATTGCCCAGTTCCCTTTGGACTTTTTGACTTCGTTGTTACTACCATACTGTGTATTGTCAAATGAAAAGCATGTGAGAGAGAAAGATGCTTTCTTGGTCACACCATCAGTTATGTTTGAATGGTAAGGAAAGGCCATGAAATCGGTGAAACAAGAGAAATAGAGAGAGAATTGCAAGAGAACTTGTGTCTATGGGAACAGTGAGCAAGTAACTTTGAGAAGAGGAAGAAGAAGATGCTATAATATTGATGCATCTATTAGAGATAAATTATTAATGCCTGACGAATTCATCAAGTTTTTCCACCGTGGCTGCCTATACACTTGCTTTTAAAGTATCTTTTTCTCGAGAGTCACTCTCTCTCTCTCTCTCTCTCTCTCTCTCTCTCTCTCTCTCTCTCTCTCTTCAAATCCACCCTTTCATTTCCTAATGCTTTCTCTCTGTTTTGTCTCTTCACCTCCTTTTCATCATCCTCCTCCTCCCTCTATTCTCCATACCTTTCTCTCTCTCTCTAAACAATTTCACTTTTTTTCCGTTTCAGCATATTTTCCAGATAACATTTCTGAAAGAAGGCTCCAAGCAATATGAGTTCAAATCTGAAACAGAATCCGAATGCAATGCATGGGTCCATTCAATCGATTGTGCAAGGTAAGTAAGCTAAACCTTCTTCCTCTTCTTCTTCTTCTTCGATAAATACAGAAGGTGAAGCAAGAGTGTGTGTATAAGTGTGTCTAGGTGTATGTGTGTGAGACAGAGAGAGAGAAACTTTTCTAACGGTAAAAGAAAGTCACAAGACACGAAAAGCCCATTGAGACTCCTCCATCTCCTCCCCATCAGATTGACTGCAAACACATTTATATATATAAACGCCAAGCAAAGCTCATTAGATAAGCCAATTAACTAATCGAATGTATTTTTACGCTCAAAAGTTTCAGCAAAATGTTACTTCTCAAAGAAGAATTGGAACAAAAGCATCTTCACTTGGTCCAGATTGTGGAAAGTGAGAAAACCGCCAAATCACACTATACTCAACAGTGTGAAGAGCTGACCGTTGAGATAAAAAAATTACGCTCCGAGGTGAGTTTTATTTTGCTTCTCTCTTCTCTCAACTCTTTTACTGATCTCTTTTTCCGAGTGTTTTTCTTTCAATCTCTCTCCATCATTTGAGTGTATATGTGTGTCCATTTTCACCGATAACTAGCTTATCTGCTTCACTAGTTGAAAGAATAAAAGTGAGCTTGATTGACTGAAAACGGCCTTCACAATTCATTTTCACTCACACATAGAAGTACAATATACTTTAGCTTGTTCAATGCTATCTTTCTTCTTTGATTTTTCGGAGTAAAGGAAAAGGTTGAAAACAATTCACTGATAAAAGAGCAACATAGTAACTTCCACACTCGTTCACATTTACTTTCTTCTATGTGAATTTACCTTAGCTGATGTGAATGATGATGGAAAGCGTGAGACAAGTAAACCGGAAAAAGATGCTGGTAGATGTAGATGATTAGGATGGAACTGAATAAGTATTCGCAAATAATATTGATTCCAAAGTTTTGGTATCGAAAGCTTCCATAGATCATTCCTCGCGTGTGTACATGTGGAAGAGAAAGTGAGAGTAAAAGGGGAAAAGAGAATGCTACAGGCTGCCTATACTGTTGATTTCGAGGTTTGCTTGCGATCAAGATACATGCGAATCGGGGGGGAGGAGTAAGGAATTCGAAAGATTCCATGGAAGAAACCGAGAGATGAGAACATTGCCCAGAGATGTTGTGTATTTGAGAGAGAGAGAGACACGATCGCAAGATACAAATGCTACTATTTGGCCTCCTCCGAGGATCAGACTGATGAGATTGCAAATCTAGCTGTCAAGCGATGCTCGGTGTGACCAGCATTTCGTTAAGAACCTAACACCAACACTACCATCACATTGCCAGGAAAAGCCTAGATTGTCTAGCTGTATTTTGATGAGCCATAGAGAGACATGATTCATTCTTATCGAGATTCATGTAGAGAGATGACCTCGATACAATCGGCAGCGAATCGACAAGATGATGTTTCTGATCACTAATCATCACCATTGTCTTTTCTTTGTATCTGTTACTTGTTCTTCTCATTTTTTCTTACTACCCAGCTGTGTGCACTCAAAAAAGAATGGCGATTGACACCCAATCGTAGTATTGAGATTGAAGATGAAAGTGATGATCTACGAAAAATTAAGAAAGTCCAAAGCTTTTTTCGTGGTTGGCTGTGTCGTCGTCGATGGAAACAGATCGTCGAAGAGTATATCAACTCACCGCACGCGGAGAACATGAGAAAGCGAAACAGGTAAGTGGCCACAATTGGCCAATCATCACACTTGATCCTCGCCTCACGCTGACTGAACCCTGATTGCTAGTGATGCTGCGGATCCAAAGGGGATGCCGTGATGAGATGTCACTCTTATTTTCTGTCTACCTGCCTCTCTCTCTCTCTCTCTCTCTCTCTCTCTCTCTCTCTCTCTCTCTCTCTCTTGAAACACTCGCTGCGGCTCGATTCCAGTGGATATATATGCCCTTGTAAGCAGCTTCAGATCGATACATGCTCGAAATACCATGTAACAGGTATGCTGAGTTGCTCTTCATGCTGAGAGAAAACAGAAAGAGAGAGAGATTGAGAGAGAGAATAGAAGCAAAAAGGAAGAGAGAAGTGCAACCATGTGAGGAAGGTTGGGAGAGAGAAAGAGAGAGAGAGAGAGAGAGAGAGAGAGAGAGAGAGAGAGAGAGAGAGAGAGAGAGAGAGAGAGAGAGGAAAGTGGAAAAGATACTGTGTGTGAGAGTAAGATCCTATGTTCGACTAATATGAAAAATAATGATCCAAGTGGAAGTACGCCTTCTATTGAGTTTCCATCAGTTGTATGGTAGAAGAAGAGTTGAATACCGAGGCGAATCCCAGCTTCCTTAATCATCTCTCTTCTACTCTCTCTTTCTTTTGTGTGTCGGTAAAAATCGAACTTATCGCACCAGAAGTGGACCCCTAAATCCTTAACGTCTATGGAAGGGAGAATAGACTTGTACATGAAACAATTTTACAAGAATAAAGAGGTAAAGCGAAACGACCTTCCAGGAAGGTCTCGAGGATTTTCGTTTCTTGTTCAAACTTTTCGATGGAGCTTGTATTCTGTGTTCATAGTATTGTGAACATGTCATGATGGATGACTTTGGGGATGATCTGGCGTGATATAGAAATGAGAAAAATGAGTTAGGAGAATGTTCGTTTTCTCTCTCTCTCTATTCCCCCTATCTTTCTCGAATTCCTGAACACAGCTCCTAGCCTGAAGGAGCTAATAAATGTAGCAAGCTAGTAACCAGAGAGAGAGAGAGAAAGAGAGAATATTACCTCATGTCATGGAGATATCATTGATGATGATCGGTAGCAGCAGAGCAGTTTCTCTCTCTCTCTTACTCTTTCACATGGAACTTCTATTCCCTTGGTTTTTTGTCAACACTGATTATGTGTAATGTTCACCACAAGTTTCGTACACTTCAATTCAGTTGGAAACATTCAGGTTCTCTCTTTTTCTATCATCTCTCTCTCTCTCTCTTCTATTACTCTTTTCACAAGCATTGAGTCAGTGAATCATATTTGATTAGCTGAGGAGCATTAATCCGATTGAAACCCGCATCAGATTTGCTCGACATCATCCAGTGGCATTCAGTAGCATCTAGGGTGCATTCAACGTACGAGTTTACATTTGACGTCCAAGCGGAATGAGAAGAGTAAACTTGGGTGGACTAATAGTAATAAGATAGACTTTCAAGTTTTGTTCATCTTTTTTAACCTCTCTCTCCCTTTCTTTCTTTCTCTCTTTCCATAGCCTGGTATTCCGGATGGTAGAAGCTGAAGAGGAATACGTTGAGCAGCTACAACTTTTAATCTCATGCTTCCTGAGGCCACTCAAGATGGCTGCCAGCTCACAAAAGCCGCCCTGTACCCATGATGAAGTAAACTCAATATTTCTCAACAGTGAAACTATCATGTTTCTCCATCAAATATTTCTCAAAGGTCTCACAGCCCGTATGGAAGGCTGGCCCACCTTAGTCTTAGGTATGCTAGTTTTGATCCCCATTTATGCATACAAACTCTATCTTGTTTCGCTATAACTACTTTTCTTCATCTTTTCTCAAATTTTCAATAATGCTCAGTTGTGTAGTTCTCTCTCTAATCCATCCATTTTTATTTTGTCTCTCCAATCGCTTCGCTATACGCTTTCCGCAATCTGCTTATTCTCTCCGGGCTTATTCGTCGTACTTAACCCCTTGAACTCCAATTGCTTTCTCTCTCCCCTCATCCTTTCATCCATCCATCTATCTCTACCTCTTTTTCCATCTCCTTGATTCTTCCACCTCTCTCTCTCCCCCTCTCTGATCCTCACTTTTCCTACTGACATTGAATGCACGTCTCTTGCATGGAAACGCTAACCTTTTTTCTCATCTATATCTATATCTCTCTTCCATCTCCATCCTCATCCCCTTTCTCATCTCCTTCTTTCTTCTCAACTATTTTGTGCTTCATCCTATGTCATCTTCACACCTTGACAAAAATGCTACTATTCTGCACAATTCTTCCATCTTTCTCTTCTCTCTCTCTCTCTCTCTCTCTCTCTCTCTCTCTCTCTCTCTCTCTCTCTTTCTCTCTTCGGTTTGTCGATCTGGCTTTCCTTGCTATTTGGCAATTTTTTGCGACATTTTTTGGGTGAAAAAAAATTCCGGTATTCTCAATGAATCTTTTCAATTTCTTCGCTCTCTCTCTCTTTCGTTTTCAATTGTTAACCTTTATTGTACAACGTATGAATCGTGAAAAACGTCGATCATGCAATGGCAAATGGGTTTGATTGCATTTTTATTGGAAAAAAAATTCTCTCTCGTTCTTTTTTCCTCTCATGTCATGCTCGCATAAATTCTTCTTTATTCTCTTTTTCTCTTTCTCTTTCTCTTTCTTTTCCTATTTTTCTCTTTTTACTTTCTCTTGTTGCTTTCTCCACTGACTCTATGTCAAAATTGATGCAACCAAACTCAATGATTCAAAAAATCATTCTCGCGAATCATCACTTACCTACACTTATTCACATAATTCGCTGGGTTCATGTCAATATGTATACATGTGTTTTTCTATCGTATTTTGGTTACAAACAAAAAACATTCGATCTGCTTGCCATTTTTTCCTATGAACATTATTATTATAACTTTTCCGCTTCTTTCGCTATCGATTGAATCGAATATTTGGGGGAAAATGTTTCCATTTGTGTTTACGAAAAATTTATCAATTCTATCAATATTCCTTATTTTATCAATCTTTTTCGCGCCATCAACTTGTTGAATTCTTGGGCACTTTGTCTTCTTGTCTTCTTTGCTTCTTTTCTTTCTCTTTTTCCATCCCTTCTCTTTCCATTCCTCTGTCCTGTTTAAATACACTGCCGATTTGAACGTGTTGAATATGTTGGGCATGCTGGCCATCGCACCGCATCACAAATGAAATCTTCTTCTCCTGCCATTTGGATCGTTGATGATGATAATAACATCTTATGAATTGATACAAACACGTACACATACACACGCATTCACAATGCATTTTTTCTGCCACCAAAAAAATAATCTCTGATAAACACACACACATGAACCAATATCATACATATATGCTATGTATAATCTGCTATATTCTGCTGTTCTTTTCTTGCGCTATAAACATACATGTACATATTTCGATTGCGATTGTCTCTTCCCTCTTGGAATATACGGGAATAGGAGATCTGTTCGATATGCTGCTTCCCATGTTGTGTATATACCAAGAATACGTCCGAAATCATCACTTTTCCCTACAAGTACTGGCCGAGTGTAAGCAGAAGGAAAAATTTGCAATTCTTCTGAAGCGTTTAGAGGAGAAACCACTCTTACAGAATCGAACACTGGAAACATTTCTCACCTATCCAATGCATCAGGTAAACAAAAAGCTAAAGGGAAAAATTTTCCCTACCAAAACTATTCGATAATAATAATAAGTGAGCATGGTGGTATCGGAGAAAGAGTGGAAAAAAGGAGCAAAATATTGAACACATTTCCACCTTTTTCATTCTCTATTCAAAGTAGCGTGAGAGAGAGAGAAAAAACGTACACATGTACATACAATAGATTCTGGATTCCCGAAATTGAATTCCTTTTTTTTCTACATTTGATCTCATCCACATCTTGTGGCGCAAGTAGACTCAAAATGCTAGGTTGCTTTCAATTGCGAATGAAGATGTACAGCATTCCTGTAGCCATGATTGGAAGAGAAATGAGAAACTTCATCTGACACCATATACGAGAAAATAAGAGATAGATAGAGAGAGAGAGAGAGAGAGAGAGAGAGAGAGAGAGAGAGAGAGAGAGCACAGAGAATCGCAAAAGAATATTCTACTCAGATACTATTTATTCTAGCCATGTTTTTAGTGGTGAAGAGCAAGTATATATATATATTTCGATTCAAAGCAAGAACATATTCGATTCAAAAAGCAACTTGTTGTAGATGATGATGAGTCCAAGAGTCAGAGGTCGAGTGGTTTGGATCAATATTCTAGGGGAAGAATACACAGCAACGATTTGTGTTACTGCGAGTGTATGAATTTGTCGCACTCTATACATGAGATTCAGGTGAATCAAAAGCGTAAGAGAATCTGATAGAGCAAACATAAACACTAATATACAAAAACACACACATTGTTATTAAGTAAACTGTATTCTTCTTCATACATCCTCTCTCTTTTCTCTTCCAATGAGCTATTCATCGCCTTCCTTTTCTACTAGAACCCCATAAACTAGGACCCATTCTTCTTATCTACCAACAAATCGATTCAACCCATCTTTTCCCTCCTTTCTCTCTACTATACTCTTTGATATTCTAGAATCTGAACGTGATAATCTATTGTATTCAAAGGGTAACCATTTGTGCAATTGAAGGCAACCCCTAACGTTATTTTACCAATAGCAACTGTAAGCCCACAGGTCTATTCACACTCTTTCACCCAATATTAGCGAGAAAGATATAAAGAAAGAAAGAAAGAAAGAAAGAAAGAAAGAAAGAGAGAGAGAGAGAGAGAGAGAGAGAGAGAGAGAGAGAGAGAGAGAGAGAGAGAGAGAGAGTTGATATCGCACTCCAGATGAGCAAAGGATAGAGAGAAAGGAATCCACATACATAGACAGGTATTCGGGACAAAACTTTAGATAGAGAGAATTAAAAGAAGTGAGCTTGAATAAGGTAGAAGAATAAGTGGTATAAAAGAGAATGCATGTGTGTCCAATCATATTATGAATGTATAGATCAAATGAACTCGTCTTCTCCCTCTTTCCTGTCTCTTCTGTTTCTCCTCTTTAACCAGGTACCTCGATACATCATCACTTTACATGAATTACTGGCTCACACACCCCATAATCATGTAGAACGGCGCAGTTTAGATAATGCCAAAAGTAAATTAGAGGAATTGTCAAGGGTAACTTACTACCTTTTTGATGTTTTTGCATGCATGCAAAACGATGATGGTGGAAGGTATGAGGAATGAGATTCTTCTATCAGCGTTCCAAGAAAATTATTTTCACATAGACCAATGAACACCTGCGTGCAGATGATGATAACAATTAAATTTGACTCTTCATGTTCGTTAAGGAATCTTCTATGCTATTTTTTCTCTACATATACATGCAAATTTTGTTATAGTGAGTAGATGAGTAGAAAAAACAGCATATTTCCAATTCTTAGGGTAGCCGAAAGTTATATACGCTTGGAGCGAAGAATCTTACTTTTCCTTATCTTCTGCCTTGATTTGTTTTTGTTCCATATTGAACAACTTATCACACTGATTTCCGCATCAATTCCTTTTTTGTCTTTCACTTTTTTTTCTCCTTTACTTTCTCTCTATCGCTCTCTTACATACACACTTTCACTTCCATCCAGCAAATGCACGATGAAGTGAGTGAAACTGAAAATATTCGAAAAAACTTGGCCATCGAGAGAATCATTATTGGTGGATGTGATATTCTGCTGGACGTCAATCAAGTTTTTGTTCGACAAGGAGCCTTACTTCACCTGCAGAGTACAGAAAAACATAAGCATCAGAGAACTCGACTGGGCTCATTTCGAGGTGATAGAGATGTGGTACGTCAATGTTTCCTTTTCACCAATCACATGCTGATGTGTACTCGAGCTTCCAATGGAAAGCTTCATCTAGCAGAGGTGAGTAGTGGTAGTATTCCTTGGTGTATGTGTGTTTGAGTGAATATTCCCGCTCAATCTTACTTTCGCGCCTCTTACAATGCTCTCTCTCTTTCTTTCTCTCTCTCTTATACACATACACACACACACATTTCATGAGGAATGCAATAAATCAAGAGCAATTTTTTTTCTCCCCTTTTTTCGCCTTCCAGCACGTGGGCAAGATTCCCTTGTCTGAGGGAACTCTGATTGAGGATCCAAATGAACAATTTCAATTTATTGTTGATGAACCAGGTGAGTTGATGAAGGAAGTCAAAATTTTGAGATTCAAGATTGCATCACTCAAAAAACCACCAAGCTTGATGACAGATTTACGATGCGGTGGCGTCCGCTAGTGGAGTTCTTAAGTGATTCTAACGGTACATATATGCTGTCCCTAGTATTCCTCTACTAGGGAATTGAACCAGCAGAATATTGTTTCCCTCTCAGTTAAGCGGATGTTGTGAAGAGAGGGAGAGAGAGAGAGTCGGTGAGTGTGTGAAAGATCAGAGAAAAGTATTTTTGGTAAGTTGGAATATATATGGAGACATCTCGAAATGGCTGATAAAATACAGAATATAGCGACTTTAATTTCAAATCCACTTGCGCATCTCAACAACGGTGTGTCAAGAGGATGTTTCTAAGGTAGAAGCATGAGGAGCTAATTTTTTCTTATCTTCTCTCTCTTCTTTTCATGAAGTTTATCCAAATTAGTATTAATGCTCAAAGTGCCATTGATGGAATGGATAAATAAAAGAGAGAGAGACAGGGGGAAAATCCCACCCACATTCAATATTTTTTTTTAGAAACTGTCTTGATTAGAGAAAGAAATAAACAAAGAGCGAGAGATGAGGGGCAAAGAAGATAAAATTCTGAAACGAAAATATATTTCAGATGAAAATAAGTGGCATTACTGTCACTAATTGATTCCAGGTAGAGTGTTTTGCGCTTGCTGAGAAGTTGAATGATTCTACATATACACACTCTCACAAACACACTTATAACATACATGAATTTCATGCCCAAGCATCGTCATGATTCTCGAGAGAATTCAGATATTCCTTAAGTGGATCTGAAAACCTTTAGTTTGGTTAATTTTCGCATTCAGAATATTTGAGTTTCTTTTTAAGTCTCGACTGAATAATCGTAAGCCGATTTATTGGAAGTCTAAATATATATAGGCTAGTAAAATTTTTCAGGGAGAAAGGTTTCATGATCAGATTGCTTGAAAATCGTATTAGTAAGTTTCCAGTTTTGTATCAGCTATGGCTTAAATTCGCTGTGGTGAGTGCCTTGCCAGAATTCTGATTAGATTTTCTAAAAAGAGTGAGAGAGAGAGAGAGACATAGTGAGAGCACGCTTTTATAATTCCATCGCATTAATATGCGAGAGAGGAATAGCAGCAAACAAGCCCGCCAATGATTCTGCCCTGATATTCAGACTAAGAATTTTTATCCCAGTTAGTAGATGAACATTAAGTTACTAATGGCACACTCATAGACACATAAAGAAAGAGAAAGAAAGAAAGAGAGAGAGAGATAGAGAGAGAGAGAGAGAGAGAGAGAGAGAGAGAGAGAGAGAGAGAGAGAAGAGTTAGATAGAAATAAAGGGAAACACTCAAGGTAAAGCTTGTAATACTCGCTATCTAACTATGATGCTGTCATTTTTCAACCCAGAGAAATAGTGACATTATAAAGAGCGTTGTGGTGCTTTTGTTACAAAAAGACGTCATAGTAATCGATAGAATCAATGGAATTGCTTAGGCACAGATTAAGGGCCCAATATTAGAGGTTAGAGGAAGAGAAAAGAAGAGAGAGAGATATATACACACCAAAGTTAGGTATTGAGGTGCGCCCGTGTAGTTTGCCAAGCTCGTCACCTTTTCTCTCTCTCTCTCTCTCTCTCTCTCTCTCTCTCTCTCTCTCTCTCTCTTTCCCCTGTTTCTCTGTTTCTCTTTCTACTTCAATCAGATCAATAAAATAACACTCTTATCCGTCTAACAGAGGGATCCATGAGTATAATGGGTAGCGCACATGGTCTTGAGACAGCAATTGGAACATCCGTAGCATTTAGTGGCATATCCACAGGCAAAGAATGTGGTGGCTTAGATTTCAAAATTATTTGGGACTGTAAAACTGGCCCACCTATTGTCATACATTTGGTGGCTCCCACACTTCAGGAGAAAGCCGCTTGGACCAGTGACATAAGTCAGGTAATAACGAAAGATAATTTCATCTTTTACATTTTTCCTCATCTTCTTCCTCCTTCTTCTCCTCTTCTTCCTTTTCATGGGAAGACTCTTCACCTTTTGCATCCTCTGCATGGCTCCCAGCTTCCAGTGAACTCTACCCCTCTCGCCTACTAAGAATATCATCAGAATTCAGCCCATTAATTATCGAATGCTCTGTTCAGTATCAAAATTGTCTACCTATTTGTCATCTGTCATTCTAGAGATGGATCTTTTTTATCAGTTTATCTGTTTGCAATTTTGATAGCAAATATTTGGAATATATTGCATTCTTGTGATTCTATTTTTTTGCTAAATATTGATGCACACATACACACAGATACACGCACACAATGTACTAGAGAGAATACACAATGCCAGCGAGAGTTCGAATGCGTAGCATTTACAATCTGCTAGCTATCAGAATCGTATACAACTGGATGCTACTGAAAGGTTCAATAAGTGCATCTAATCAGGCGAGTGAAGGCAAAATTGTGTCTATTTATTGTTTATTTTGATTATTTCTAGTCAGATTTTGGGAAAACTTTCACAGTCAAAACAATATGTTCCAAATGTATTCCAGAGAAGCTATTCATTTATTCTCATCCATTCAAATTTAGTATCAGACAATTTGTGCTTGAGGGAGAACCTCTATCTTCTTCTTTTTTTCTATGTAACTTTGCTATTCCTGAACATCCAGCATTACATCGCATGATCTATTCCTAGAATCGAATTCAAATCGAAGTATCTAAGTGAAAAGAACATCTTTTGTCAGCTTCATTACCTGGTTTTATGTGAAAAATCTCTTGAACTTCATCGAACTCATGAATTTACTAAGCATTTGGCTGTCACTTTAATTATTCAACTCAACTGACAAATATTCTCTCCTCGTTCTACTCCACATTCATTCAGTGTATTGATAACGTCCATTTCAACGACCTATTCCATAGTACCATGAGTGACTCATCTTCTGTTACGATGCCTCAATCAATCAGGTGAGCAAATTTGGCGATCATTCAAATTAACCTTTTTGCATTTAGTTTCAAAATTTTTGAGTATCAAATTTTATGCACCAAATTTTCCCAGAAAAATTTAATAGATCGATCATACTGAGATTAGTTGCACTAAATCTTTGTTTTGACATTTTTACTTCTTTCCATCCATCCAGGAATGATCCACGACTCTATAAGGACGATGTGGACATAAGATTCAGTCGAACACTTAACTCATGTAAACTTCCACAAATTCGATACGCAAGTCCAGAAAGATTGTTCGAACGTTTAACTGATCTCCGATTTTTGAGTATCGATTTTCTCAATACATTTCTATTGACCTATCGGGTGTTTACCGATGGAGTAACTGTACTGGAAGCTCTCAAGAAAGTTCATTACAGCCCAGAATCTCAAATAAGTAATATGATATCTCCTCTGCACGATTCAAGCGGTTCATTGGAAGAGATCAATTGTAAAAATGAAAATCAGCCAGGTGAAGGTATCAATTTTGATTATGACTATTCTCGACGAATAAGTGCAACATCAATGATGTCCGATATGAGTGATGCTCATCGAGAATCTGTAGTATCAACAACATCTGACACACAGCTGCTGGCTAATTTACAGCAAGCCCAACAGCAAATATCAGCTCGCAATAATCAACACTGGAGATTGAGCTATCGAAAATGTAAGTTATTCCTATTCCTCTTTCCTTTTCCCTTTCCCCTTTCTGCATGCTAATTGCTCATTTAAGCTCCAGAAGAGAAGTAAGGAAAAATTTTTTGGCACTCAGAATCCATTTCAGCCACCCACACACATGCTTGACATATACACCTCTATATGTCTTTCTCTTTCTTCCTCTCTTTCACTATGGCCTTCAGGTCATGGAGCTCTGCTTTATTCCCTACTAGCTTAGTGAATATTCCCTTTTTGCGCAAGTGTTCTATGAGTATATATCTGTGTGAGTATTGTGGATGTATACCCTGGATGACCTCAAATAAATCAAAGGGATTTTTCTGGGTTGAGAAACCATTTAGAGCCTAGCCAGATAGTAGTTGCTTTTGCATCATCATCGTCATCATTAGATTCTCCTGGAATTGAGGAAGAAATTTGATAACACAATAATATCATCATCTTATCTAGATGTGTGTGTGTGCAAAATAGTGAGTGCATGTTGGATGCTTGAATGGTGGAAAAATTGTGTAAAAAATGAAATCAAAATGCAATGAAAAAAGAAAGAGAGAAGAAGAGAGAGAAAGAAAAGAAAAATTGTGAATGTCAATATATTTCAAGCCAAATAATGTTCAGTCACACACAAACAGATCCCCTAGATGAAGGCCTCATACTCGAAACAGGGCCTTCAGTCTGGAGCTTTGAGGATCGATAAATTCTGGGATGAATGATGAAGGGAAACTGAATGTTCCTCTCATCATCTTGGGTAGACTTTTTTTCATCATAAACTTTGAACTCCTTACTTCAACACTTTCCAGCGACTCGACAATGGCATCCAACTCAAAATTCATTCCATTTTAGTGTAAACTATTTTGATGCTACTGTAGAGCAATTGTTGAAGGCTTGCAAAACAAGCTTCATGGCTCCGTTTCAAGGCTCAAGCATTCTTGAAAGTTGATAAAAAGAGTTGTAGTTGACAATTTTTGATGCTAATTTCTGCAATTCCTCTTGAAAATGGAAGCTTATCGAAAGATTGCATTCACCAGTATTAACATTCTATCAATCTATTATCTATTGATACTTTTTTTAGTTTTGGAGAATCCAGCTCCAGTATTCTGAGCAAAAGATTTCCATCTAGTAATTTCGTTTTCATCTTTCCAATAGTTGAAGAAGAACAAGCTAAAGAACGCTATCTGAAACGTTTCGGTGAGAGGCCTGAGAGTGATAACTCTGGTCATAGTGATCTTTTACTGTCACCTGGACCAGATCTTACGCTACCAGTTCCTCCGCCAAGTCCTGAGTTACCAGGAACCCAAATAAATACCAGAGAGCTTGGAGATGATCTTGAAAAAACTGAGGTAAGCCTAGAACTTTTATCATTCAATCGCATACACCAGCATCATTCTTTTACAAATCATGAGCAAAATGTCCACGTGTATTTTGATTCTCATTCAAAATTTTCCAAACTCTCAGTTATCCTCGGAGGACTCAACCAGTGATTGTACAGTTAGCGATGATAGTGAGGACAGTGAAGCTTTACCGACTAATGGAAATACTCTGGTTGTTCCGGTACATTCGCAATCAAATGACACACTGAAAGCAGAACAAAGTTCACCCAATTCACCCAGCGTGCTCAGTTCAGCAACCAGCTCGGCCACACTGGTGGGTAGTGACAGTAAAAGTGTGAGTCCAGTGTTGAAAGATGCACCGGAAGAATTGCCCACCGTAAGGACCCATATAACTGAGAAAAGTGCCTCATTGGACGGTAAAGAGAAGACTCAGTCCCAATTATCATCATCAATTCTCGATTCTCCGCTCAAGAGTAGCTCGCAATATGGCCAACAAACGTACCAGCAACAACAGCGAACTACCGAAAGTGCTCCAAAGACAGTCCCACAAGAGTCTTCCAAAATTGCCGGCATGTCCACCTATCGTGAAGTGTCATTTGAACCCGATCTGGTCACCCAGTCCAGTTCCTCATCCTCCCAATCCGCCCCAACACTTGCACCCACATTTCCCACAATGTCCAATCGTGTGAGTAGTGGTACACAGCCAAAAGTGACCGGATCACGATTCAGTGCTGGTAATCATTTGGTACCTCTTCCCGCTTCAGCCAATTTTCTTCGTGTTAAAACAACCTCTAAGCGAGGCAGCTCGGACAATGTTTATACCACCTCAGGTGAGTGGAAATAGAATGTGATTGACCATCGAAATTTTTTGAAATATACATATACATGTACCTTGAAATGTTTCAACATTGTATTTCCTTTGCTCTTCTCCGCCACACAGAGAGCACAGGATACACAAGCTCATCAACAACACCCAGAAGTAGTTTTCAAACTGAATCCACTGTTCTATCGACCCCGAGAAGTAGCTTCCAATTACCAGAATCTCCTCAGATGAGTAGCAAAGCTGGTGTTGTGGTTACTAGTTCACGAGCTTCAACCAGAAGGTCCAGCACAGCTTCGGCAGCTTCCGCATTTGCGGTGGCCACAGCAGCCTCAAGTAAGTTCCTTCCATCTTTCACTTGAGTGTCGACAACAGATTGTAATTCACAAAGTTCTAGGAGCATCAAGAGTGATTAGGCTAAGCTTGCTCATTCGAAGTACAAGAAAATTGAAGATTGATGAAATTTTACCAGTCTGAATGAAATCTTCTCTACTCAATCATAACTTAATCTAAAGCTGTAGTTATCGGATTCTTATGAAAATGTGTTGATTAATAAAAGATGAGACTCATACATAGAGGTATTCTGAAATTGCTCTTTTTCCAAGAAATCATATAACATCTCTCAGTCAATCTAATTTTTCATGAATGCTAATCGGACAACCATAGACTAAAGACTAACAATGGGTGACACCTCTTCACTCCAGATGCACATCAAATCATATCCAGAGTAACTAGATTGAAAATCTTGCATTTCTCATCGAATCATAGAGCTGATTGTCAGGAGTAGCCGACACCTCCGAATGTTCTTTCATCGCTTGTTTTATAAGCATGATTTCAATATCTTTTGGCATTAGGATCTTAGCATTGAATTCACTCTGATCATCTCTCAAAGAATGACTCTAACGGATAACATTTTCAATAAATCGTACATTCATCTCTGAGCAACTGTTGCAAAGAGATTCTTCTTAAAATGATCAGCAATTTTGAGCATAAATTTTTCTAACTATTTCGATTTCAATCCAAAACTTCAGGTAATCCACCAGATCCGAGTACTCGAATCACCGTAGGAGATCATACAGGGGTAAGATGATTTCTATTAAAAATCTGAAATTGTTTTCAAGGCTAAAAATTACATTTCAAACTTCACTTATATTCCCACAGTCTCAACGCAATAGTCGTCATCCTAGTGCAGTTGGATCTGATCTTAAGATTCCAGCAGCCTCTAATCGTGTCAAGCGAGAATCTGTGATTAGTACTGCAGCCACTATGCGAGTACTGAATGTGCTTCGACATTGGATATCAAAGCATTCACAAGATTTTGAGAATGATCCGAAATTGATGAAAATGACCACCGAATTTTTGGAAGAACTCGTGAATAATCCCAGTCTATTGCCAGCTGAACACAAAGCGGCGAGTCAATTGTTACAAATGATAACCAAGGAGGAACAATCGAAAAAGATAGATTTGGATATGCTTCTCGCCCCGCCAGTGAATCCATGCCGTGAAAATTTTGATCGCATATCAGCCATGGAAATCGCTGAAGCAATGACTTATTTGGATCACAAGATATTTATTTCCATTCAAAGTGGAGAATTTTTGGGACAAGCATGGATGAAGAACGAAAAAACAACCAAAGCTCCTCACATATTGCTCATGACTCGTCGTTTCAATGAGGTCAGCCGATTAGTGGCCTCAGAGATCATGCATGCTTGTGATATTCAGAAGAGAGTGATGGTCATCGAAAAGTGGACAGCTGTAGCCGATATATGTCGAATGTTGCATAATTTTAATGGAGTTTTACAGATATGTGCAGCTCTCACCAATTCAGCAATATTTAGGCTGAAAAAAACGTGGGATAGAATCAGTAAAACGGTGTGTATACATTCCCTCAGCCTCTAGAATGCTGGGAATACCTTTCAATTTCTTGATTTTTATTTGAATCAATCACTTCTGTGCTATCATTATTTGAATGCTCCTATGTATCCTAATTTTGATTCTTTCTTTCAGGTAAAACAAACAATCGAAAAGCTACAATCTCTGGTTTCAACTGATGGTCGCTTTCGTAATATGCGAGAGGCTCTTCATCGCTGTGATCCACCATGTATACCATATCTTGGAATGTATTTAACTGATCTTTCCTTCATAGAGGAAGGTACTCCCAATTTCACCGATGACGGTCTGTTGAATTTTTCAAAAATGCGAATGGTGAGTATTTATATTCGATGATCTCTGTCCTGTAAACATGAGTACCGTCAGATGAATGTTATAGCTAAGGTAAATTTTAAATTTATCATCTACAGATTGCCCATGTGATAAGAGAAGTAAAACAATATCAACAGACACCTTACAAGATAGAAATGAATTCTAAAGCTATAAATTACCTGCTGGATACCTCGAGGCATCTTTCGGATGATGAACTTTATCATCAATCACTCATCTTAGAGCCCAGGTTGTCGAGGCTTGGGACCAACATAACACCAACCAGTGCTAGCTCTTCATTCAGTGGTACAAGTCCATCTCATCGAGATATGAGCTAATGTGGAGAAGATTCTTGAAAATTTCAAATGTCTGGCCAAGAATCAAAATTTTGAGTATATAATGTACTGCTCCAATAGCATAATTTCTGATCATATCTGGTTGTTTTGCGTTCCCAGTTTTTTTTCTCTCTCTCTCTCTCTTCCTCTTTCTCTTCCTCTTACTTTCCAGTTCTACTGAAAAAAATTGGGAATATTTCAGTCTAAATTTTATCATAAACGAGCTCAATTCTCCTCAGCCAAAGTTAGAACTCAGATAGATCATCTGAGTATAGATATACTCAAGCACATCTGACCATATTTTATTGACCAACAATCATCTTTCATTGCAATCATGGAAGCTATTTGTTTTCAGCAAAAAAAAATGAATGAATGGATGGATGAATTGGAGAGCAATACTCATAATATTTCGATAGAGAATAGGAATTCTCAATTCCTCAAATTATGATCGATGCTACCAAGAAATAGCATCTAAAAGGTGATACATTTGGACCTTAAAACATTTTTCCTCCCGATAAATAAATAAGGTCCAACAAATAAGAATGACCAAATTTTCTACAGATTGTGCTTCACAAGTGGGTGAGGAAGCTCACAAAATTAGATTAGAGACTGCGAACAGGGTCTCTCGGAATAAGAAAAAATATTCTGAGTTCAATATTCGTATTTTGTGGATTGGTCAATTCCCTGAACACAGTTCATAATACCCTTTTGTGGGGTACAAAGAAAACTTTTTCGTACTCCTTTTTCCCTTCCGAAATGGCTATCAATCAACCATGAATATTCTCCTCCCTGAATATCTTGAAAGTTGTTAATCAAAAAAAGCTTCTCCGTTTTTGGGTATAAGTCCGAAAAAACTGTCCTCATATACAGATTTTCTTCTTGTTCTGTGGTTAAAAATCGCTATCAAAGATAAACGAAAAAAAAAACAGAGGCACCTCATTGTAAATCTTCCAAGATTTGTACTGTTTCTCTATTTTTCCTCTCTCCTAATGAGAATGATTACCAAAAAATGTTACAGATATTCATTCTTGCCTCTTTAGTTGATGCCAAGACAATTGAAGTTATTTATTTTCTAAAAATCATTGACTATGACTTATTTCCATTCTCCACTTGCTGGAAAACACAATCGCGAACGGAGTGAAAGTAAAAATAATTATGGTTGACGAAATGAATATCAGAAGAGAGCTATGACTGAATTTATGGAGGAAAGATCGGCTCATCTCCCATCAATTTACAAACAATTTTAGGGATTCATCGCTTAAAATGGAGAGAACATGATAGATTAGCACATGTTTGAGGATGAGAAGCTGAATCATCTGTTCCGATCATTTTTTCATGGTCATCACAGGTGGTGTAGAAGTCTGGAGTCAATGTTCACCATGCTTTATTTATAAGTTATTGAATCATGGGAGAAATAATGAACATCAGGTTTTGAGAATAGAATTGATGAAAGGAGCGAGAACTTCATCGGACCATATGATTACCGGCTCAACGAGAGTGTAAAAAAAGTCTGCTGTGGCCATATAAAAGTGATGAGTCTTTTCGAAGATGGGTTTGGTGTGTTCATCGATTCCTTTGAGTAAAATTGGGAGTTTGCGATCAATATGAGCATTCACTTCTTCATACAGCTCGATCAGTCCACTGCGTCTCAAAAATCTTCCAGTAGTGGATTCTGTTCATACATAGATCAAGGAAATTAGGTTAAAAGTATGATAATAATTAGAAAACAGATAGAATCGGAAAAATGAATCCAACAAATTCATGGATTAAGTCGATATTCACTAGTCAAAAGCGAATCGCATCTTACCAAACGTTCTATGGTACTTACTTGAGCCCAATCCGTAGGTTCTCAGATCATGAATGACAAAAATAGCAAATGAGACGAAAATTAAAAAAATAAGGCTGACCCTTAATTTACAACTAAAATTAAAATGATTATCGGCCATTTCTCGATTCTTGATCACTCCTAATCAGTATTGCTTGGTATGGTATGAATATTGATGATGAAAAAAAATCTGATGATATATTATGGTGATGCTTTTCGTCTCCAAGGATTATAGAGGATACGAATAGTAATGCACCAAAAATTATTGATGCATCAATATCCGACAGAATACTGTAATCAAATACTGATTAAGTTGAACACACCACAAAAATGGTGCAAAAATTACACTTCCAAAAAGAATCTTTTTAAAAGATGATGATGATCAAAATATCAACAAAAACGAACATCAACAATCAAAGCAAAGCAAAGTAAGAAGGAAGAGAGAAGCATTCTGGCGGGCATTTTGCCCTCTTCTTGTGCTGTTAATGCACTCCGTTGGGTTTATTTCATTTGATTTATTATCAAATGAGGTGGAAGAAAAAAATTTAATCATAACTGATAGTGCAGAAGTTGTGGGAAATGTTTTGTGCATTTGTAGAGAAAATGGAATCCACACTGATTATGTGATAATTCGTTCTGTAATCAGTGTCGATAAATGAAGTGAGTGCAAAGTTCTTATCATAAAATATCATGGAATAATTTAATTTAATGTCAAGATGAGAAGCGTTCAGATGATGACTACTGTTCTATTGATCCTTTGAAGGTTGAGATCATCTTTTTTTTCCAAAATGAGGTCAATTTAAGCTCATGTTCTTTCTACTGAGTAGCCAAAAGGTAAAAGGATTGAATGACATCAAATCTTTCGTTATGAATTTTGATTCATAAGATGAGGATGATTTCTTTTGTAACCAATGTCCAATTATACATTAAAATATAGTACTCGTGATCAAATCCTTTAATCCTCTCGAAAATGTTTTGGGATGTGGTGTATTTTTCATTTAATCATCTCGAGTACAAGATGTCGGCTAATCTGATTAAATCTAGTTCGGAAAAATCATGAGAACTGTGATCACACCTAGCACACTGTACGGTTGTCGAAAAAATAAGCATGACTGTACATTTATTTTAGAAACTTTTTCAGAAAGATCATGAAAATCATCAATCTATTTGAGAGAGAAAATTTATTTCTGATTTAATTTTAATTTTAGAAAGTTCAATCAGTTTGCCCAATACAACATAAGTTCCGTTAAAGAACTTGTGAAAAAACCTGGAAGATATCCAATCCAGCCACCGGTATCGATACTTGTGGTATCGTTAACGATAATGTAACTGTTGAATTAATTTGATTCGAAATGACAATCGAAAGTTGAATTCGAAAAGAGAAGAGAAGAGAAAAAAAATCAGCCTCACATAGACCTAAATTTAGTCGGTAATTTCATATAATTCATACGAATTTTTCCTCAACTTGGGTTCAATTTTATAGTTCCTATTATGTGCTGTCTACCGTGGAGTAGACGAACTGTTAATAGTCAAGAGTACGGTATTGGACGTGATTCAAGTTCGATAAAGTTTGGCCTGTGTTGTTCACGATGCCGTAAACTCATACTGAACACTCGTCGAAGTAATCCTCGTTCACATTACAATGTTATTTTTGATCGCTCCGTCATTCTACATTCATTACACAGGCGACGAACCATCGCTGATCTGTATCGATAGTTTTATATGGTAGCTGATCTCTCCTCTCTTTTGAATCTTGTGAATCTTTTTATATCTTTTCCTGATTCAAATCAAACTGGTTTACAGAAAAATCTTGCAGCGACATGTCATCAACGCGCTAATCCTGTTGCCTAAACTTACGTGTAATTGTTACTCTGTTTCACTGTTAACTGATTTAGTGATAATCTAAACCGTGAACGTGAACAATTCGATTCATTTTCATTCTCTCTTTTGTCTCTGTCATTTTGTGATGGTTATCTGATAAACCATTATCTGGTGGATTATTGTTACTTGCCACTGTGCCTACTTATAATTTAGATTTTTCTTCTCTCTTACTTTATTTAGAGGAGATTTTCATAAATCTTCCGTTTCATAGATTTTGGTCATAAATTAATTAATCATCATTCATAATGAAATTGCGGCTTTTGTTCGCCCAATTATGGGTAACCGCTATGATTTGTTTTGTAAAATGTGAAGATGAACTTAAAATTGAAACTGTGTTCAAGCCGGATGATTGTGCCAGAAAAACCAAGAAAGGTGACATGCTGAAGATGCACTACAAGGGAACTCTTGCTGATGGTACAGAATTTGATTCAAGGTAAGCTAATAATTCCGATAATCATCTTTCATTACACGTTTCTATGTCTGTGTGTTTCCCTGATGAATATACATGTATATCTATACTCTGTCCTGATTCAACCGGTGATTTTTTCTGCAAGTAACCGTCTCGTTCCATTTTTTTTCTCTTCTCTCAGCTATTCGCGTGGAGAACCATTCCAATTTCAATTGGGGGTAAATCAGGTGATCCAAGGATGGGATCAAGGATTGTTGGACATGTGTCTCGGTGAAAAACGTAAACTTATCATACCTCCCCATCTGGGCTATGGTGATGCTGGTGCAGGAGAAAAAATTCCACCAAAATCTACTCTTCACTTTGAAGTGGAATGTATGGGAATTGATGAAGGTCCTCCTCCGGTTAATGTATTCAAAGAAATTGACTCCAATGATGACAATCAATTGTCACGCGAAGAGGTAAGGGATCCAGATAGGAGGGGAAAGAAGAGAGAGAGAGAAACATGACATTGGACTTTTTTCTGTCCAACTCATGAGTGGTACATGAGGTAATCAAGCTGAATATATTCATGAATCTTATTCGTTTTATCATTTGTTTCATAGATAAGTGAATACCTGAACAAGCAATTACCGTCAGTACCTGAGTCTGCATTAAAAGATCAACTGCCAGGTATGTAGTGACAACTGCCAATTTTTGTTCCCACACTTATGGCTAGTTGAATTTCCACGTATCATTTCGATCTATTTGCCCATTCAATCGGAAAACTCATCTTGACCTCCTTTTTTGTTTCATGCCCAATCAAGATCATGACAATCTCATTGAAGAAATCTTCCAAAATGAAGACAAGGACAGAAATGGATACATCTCTCACGATGAATTCACTGGACCAAAGCACGATGAGTTGTGATCGTCAGATTTTGCCTCTGGTAATCATAGCTCTATTTTCAACCAAAACTTTAGAATTCCTTTTTATATATGAATACAGTTGACTTTCACAAACAACTGATAAATTTGATTTATTGACTCTCAGAAGGCTCAGAAAATATCCAGTTCTCCCCAACGTCCACCTACAAACTTTTTGGATCGGAAATCATGCATGAATGCAAAATTGAGTGTGATTCGTATTCAAGATGAATAATTGATAATGAGATTTATTGTCAACCATGAAGACAGACTGATAGATCCAACAGACTGCAATGAGCAACAATCTTATGAGATGAGGTCTATTTTCACAAGCTCTGAGATATTCATGAAATTCGATTGATGATAATTTTGAGCCATGAAAAAGAAATTTTCAGTAAATTACACGTCTCTATGTATGGATTAGGGAGAAAATGGTATGATGGGTTCTTCACAGATTGAACATTTTCAGTGGTTAATTCCTAAAAAAATTACAAAACAAAAAAAGATCACAGAACTATTCTGAATCAGAATGGACAACCGTTTTTCTCTTCTTCCTGGGAGTCGGTGGTTTGGCTTTGACAGGAACAACTTCTTCCTGTGGAAAAACAAAGATAGCTTATCAGTGCAAGTGCAATTTCCGAGGCCCTCAATTCAATTAGAAATTTTCACGTAACGTGAAAAGACGTAGGTTTTCTAGGCGTAGGCTAGAGTGAGATATAAAGTAGAGTAAAAGGTTTAAATTCATACCTCTGATGCCTCTGTATCACTATTAGATTCTTCAGTTGGCTTCTGTTTTGCTTTCTTAGTGTTGGTTCTTCCTCTTTTGGGTTTATTAGACTCATGATCCTCGATCAAAGCAAATAGATCGCTGAACCTGGTAATCAGAGGATAGCATTGGTATGACATGAGGATAGAAAAAATATAGAATAATTTAACAATTTAACAATTGAGAATACTCGAATCTTACCTAGATTTTTGAGAATCATTGCATGACTCTTGAACTGACAACAAAGCTTTCTGGAGCGCTTCGTGGGTGAAAACTGAAAATTAAGGATTAGTAATTTGGAAATTTATTCAACTACTTTAATTACTCACATTTACCAACAGAGTTAGTTTGCCTTAATTGATCCAGATAAACTAAAATCTGTTCGACGGCTGAGGGTAGCTGGGTCTTGGTGTTGGTCCTAAGGAAGGTATATTAAGGTAACAAGATTAAGACTCACATTGAGTAAGTGAACAGGTTAATTTACCTTTTTCTTTTGGTTACATTCGATTTAGTTAACTGAGCTGCTAATAAATCGGCGAGTTTTTCACCATATTCATTTAGAATCCAATACTTTAGGATCGAAACGGTGAATGAATCATTTTCACGAACATCCCGACCAGTAATGTGCTTCAACAGGTCGTTATTGGGCTTTTCTCTTTTGAGAGCAATCATAATGCATGATAGAGCCTCTGCATGCTCTACAAAAAAAGATAAAGAATAACATGAGTTAAGGATTTAAAAGAATCAAGAATACTTACTCTGAAATTCTAATTTAGGTAAAATTGATAAAAAGTGTTCAATTGATATATTGTGGGCTGAAAGCAAATGCCAGAAACAGAACTGTTCGAATGTTTCCCATTCAAGACTAGAATCTGCAGAAAGATGGAGAGTTAGGTACTGATTATGGTTCCAAGGGATTTCAACTTACTCAAGAGAGAGATGAGTCCATCCTTCCTGAACATTGTTAAATTTCCTTGTAACACAAGGCATGTGAGTTCATTAAGTTGATTAGAGTCAACGCATGAGACGATAAGATGAAGTAAGTCAGGATTGTTTAAGGCGTGCATAGGAAAATTGCTAAAAATATCAGGTATTAAGAAACAGAAAAGATTTGGATCGTCCTCCTGACAATTTTTTAGATCACTTAGTAGACAGCTTCGAAATTCTTTTCCAAGAGCTTTAGAAAACTCACGATAATGAGAAATTCTACTGTCCTGTTTTCTGCTAACTTTGATATAGTAGAGCATTAAGTAGCCAATACATGGCTCATTGGAGTACATTTCAACAAGCAAAGAAAGAATAGGAACTTGATTAGGATTCTCATCAGATGTCTGACAAAGATTACGAAAAATGACGAAGAGGGGGGTTCCAATAGACTCTTCTAGAGACTCTTCATCAACAGTAGACGGAAATATCTTTGAGAATATCTCTCCACGGAGAGCATATAATAGACATTCGGAGAGAGGAGACAATTCTTCCATCTCTTCATCTTGTAACACAATTTGAAGGATTTTTTCCATGTATTCACATCGATCTTCATTGTCCCTAGAGAAAATTATGATCAGAGAAATTTGATAGAGAGTTGAATCGAACTCACTTCATTTCTTCCAAAGATATCACCAATGGTTTGAGTTTATCAGTTAACTGTTCAAGAGCTGAGTCGAATGTGGACCTTTGACAGCGTTGAGAAGCTTTATCCAAAAATGGTGATTGTTTGCTACTCGCATTGGTAACAGGATCATGATTTGAGGTATGATCATCTGATGGAGATGGTGGAAATTCGGTGATATCATCATCGTCGCTGAATTTGGCTTCATTGTCATGATTCGATTTTTTGCTAGCCTCACTAGAATTTTCATTACGCACTGGGGCATGTTCGATCGATTGTGGGATAGAGTTGGTGATAGGTTCAGGGGATGAGATACAAAAGTCTGGAAAAGATTCTCTTATAAGTAATCGTAGTTCAATATCTAATTTTGGGCTTTCGAAGAGAGTAGATAAAGATCTGTAAAAGTAGAAGAAAATCGAGTTAAAACTAGAGTTAAAGTCAAATGGACTTAGAAAAGTAGGAAACCTACGATAAAACTCTTTTTTCCAAGATTTGGTGCAATGATGCAGTGATTCCCTGCTTTATTTGAGCAGCTAGTGGTGGAAAAAACTGTATCATGATCTGTAGAGGGAAAAAGAAAATGTAATTATAACACCCCCTTTCTATGTCATTGCTCTTCCAATAGCTTTGTTACTTACTCGACACAAAAAATCTAGTAAACCAACAGTGATTATAGAGTGATTTCGCATCGAATGGAACATGACCAGGATTGCTGGCTCAATATTCATGATATTGTCCCGTTCGGGATCATAGAAGAGCCAATCATAGAAAAGAGAGAGCTTTGCTAATGATGCTGCTGTGTTCGATGTACAGGAGGATAAAATCCATCCAATTATAGCCCATCTTGGAATTATTTCTGAACAGAGTACTTCATTGGACGGATGAATGACTCCACATATATAACGAATCAAATCACATCGTAAAGATTGACTTTCAGGGGTGGACAAATACTGTCTCTGAAACCAGTCTTGATACCTTTTTTGCTGACCAAATTTGACACTAGAGGTTAGATAAAGTATTTTTTTCTCCATATCTGGTGTCAAGCGACATTGTAAAAATCTTCTAGAGGTTCTGGTTTGCATTAATTGGATGACACCTTGAAAATTAGGAGCTAAGGAGGTAGGATTGCTGTAAAGGTCTCTCCAAAATTTGTCAAACTCAGGGATACGGGCAACATTTTGTAACAAGCGAACTAAGTCTCGACCAATAGCAATACAATCACAAAACTTTTCTCGAAGAAGAGAAATGCAGAGAGCTATCTCTTTTTGTCTAAGATTAGAAAGATTCATATTTCCATGGTCTACTATCAGTCTAAGATATGTGTAAACAGATATAGCGATCAGTAGGCTATGCTTATCGACCCAACTACGATTATCTGTCAATAAATCGAGCATTTTTTCAGCTAACCATATGTTCTTAGCTGAAACGTCGCCACCGGCTATCTGACGAAGTAGATTAATCACAGTTGTCTCGGTGTTAGCAATGGAATTTCGAATAAGCTCTCTAACCACCCAAATAAGCTGAAAGAAAAAATAAATCGTCACATGATGAAGATCACAAAGAGGTACGCAACATTTTACCTGAGCTCGACACACATCTTGTAGCTTTGAGTAGCGTTCAAGCACAATATGATTAATGAATGTTACAATTAAGCCCAACCCATCTCGTGTCACATAGGTCAAGTCACGATAATACTGGTGAAAAAAAAGAAAAAAGACTATGAATCATACTGGTAGATAGATAGATATCCAAAATGCAATTACCTTATGTGCATTTGCAGAGTCAACTAGCATACTAGCTAATAGTCCTAAGCAAACAGTCTCATGATCCTGATTACTCTTGGAAACTGTAGCCACCAAAGTATCATGAGTTTCGGCTTCCGAGGCACCTCTAATCAAATCTTGTACGAAAGCGTAACACCGTTCAAATCTTTCGTCAATATCCTCCTTCACATTATAATTATTGGACACAAAAAGGGCCATCTTGACCCGAAAATTAATATATACACTTGCTAGTTTGTGATTCTCATGATACAAACAATCATACTGATGATTAATTCAACAAAAACCAGAATCAAAACTCAATGCAAAAGCATGCCTTCTACAGACTCCTCTCTCACTTCACTCAGCTCCCTCTGGCAGACTATTTTAATGGGACAAAATTAGAAACAAATTAGAACTCTGTAAATTAGAATTGTTTGTGAACTTTTTCACCTCTCGAATGATGGACACAATCATAGGAGAGAAGGATAGTCGATTCTTAGGAGAATCATGAATTTGATCACATTTTTAAATGATAATTGGGCTTGGATGTATTGAACATATGATCATTTTTTTTTCGAGGCTCCAGATCGGTGTATCGATGTGAGGCTCGGTTACCATGGGTACACTCAAGAATCGAGCAGAACGAGATTGAATAGTTGCAAATACGTAATTTTTTTATGGTATATATTAATATAATGAATCAACATATAAATATTTCATTTGATTGATGATGATGAACTTGACAACATTTTAGTACATTTTTAGAGGGAGGGGTTTTCAAAGAGGTGTTCAGGATATTTCATCAGTCAGATAGGATAAGTATTCATCGTTGGATAATTCATGTTCACTGGAATCAGCATCATAAAAAGTTGATTCCTGGGATTGTTCACTTTTTTTTAACATTTCATCAGTTAACATTGAGAGAATATAACGAATTTGATCGATGACACCTTCACCACACCAGCCATCTTTATCATGGCATTCTTCTGGTTCATTATCATCATTAGAATGTATGAGTTTTTGGACAGCATCCACTTTAATATCACATAATTGGTAATGAACTTGCCGATAGGTTGGTAAAACACCAGGAGTGAAAACAAAGGTAGCAATAGCTTTCTCTTCATCAAGTGAATTTGATTTTTCCATATCTTTGACAGAAGTAGTTCTCGATGACAACAAGGATGAATCGATGAACGAACCTTGTTTGTCATGAGTTTTCTTCAATGATTCGCGCTTGCGAATAGGATTAAGCTCAAAAACACTTCGTTTTGCAGTTATTTTACTGCTACACTCTCCCTTACCAAATGCTGCTTTAACTCTGAAATCTAATGTTTGATATATCTTACATGATTTATTCTTTTTTGGATCAAAACCATATCGAACCCATTGACACCGGAAAGGTCCATTAGGGTAGTAGTAGGCAACACAGGGCAGTAATTGCTTGAGATCTGCTGAGCAACATTTGAGTTTATGAAGAAGTGCATTCTTAGACCAGATAGGTTTTTGCTGGAAACATTTCTTCAATTCATCCATGATGGCTTGCTGATTTGGACTCGATTTGATTGTCTCAAAGATGGAGGCATGAGGTTCATTAGGAATCTCATCAACCCAATTGACGCACATTGGGAGAATACTGCGAGGCTTACGACTTCCTCCGATTACATTAGGATCAATAATGTTAGAGCTACTTTTATCAGAACGGACTGGAGGATCACGATAATAATAGTCGATAGGAGAATCAAATCGACTGAAAATGGTTGGAAGAAGAAAGAGGGGAGCATCTTTGTTGAAAACTTGCATAGAGTTGAGTGGTTTTTCAGGTAGAATATCATTGTAAATCGATCTATAACCAGCGCTGGAACTCTCATCTAATAGAAAAAAAGTAAATTTGAAAATAAAATGCCCAAAATTTGAAGAATAAGGGACATACTTTGTACTCTTTCCATGGGCAAATACTGGAAATCAGCCAAACTTTCGAATTTATAAGAAACCGAAATCAATCCCATCACTTGTGCTTCGTACACATATTTCACTCCACCATCGTCTGTGGTCACTTTTCGACGAATACATTTAACAAGTAAATTATTGCTAGACACACGATCTCCCATCAATGGATGTGAATGAATATCATTTGGTCGTGGAAAAACTTCCAATCGAGAGGCTGAATCTTCGAAAGTCTTACGCAACTTATCAGTTCCACCAATAGTGTCCATCATATTGTCCAAATTTTGCACTATACCAGGATACTCAATAGACACAAGCTCAGGTAAATCAGAACTCATCATAATCCTTCAAAGTGTGTACGTCAATTTCAATTGTCACCAAAAATATCAACCAGTTTAATCAGTTTAATCAATTAAAGTTCCTCAAAATTTAATTTAACGCAAATGTTTACATTTTTGCGTGGATCAATTTTTGTTGATGTAGATGGCGCGGAAAATTAAGCTTTTTATTCGCGCAAAAAAATTTTCGATTCAAAATTTTAACCGCTTTTTTGTTGTTTGTTACAATTTGGATTGAAAGCACATTGGCACACAATCGACACAATTTGATTGGATTTTAATTTTGTTTGGTTTGATTCTCAAAAAATATGAACAGTGAATTCGATAGTGTATTCAACAGTTTTACCCAAGATCTTCGTCAAATTGATCAAGAATGGGGTCAAATATCATTGGATGTTTTGGAATTGAAAAGATTCAATGAAGCCAGTATCAATGGAGCTATGGAAACTCTGGATGTAAGTTTGAATTGATTTTTGAAAAGTTATTTGTGTGGGAAAAGAAAATTTAATTCACATATTTTGTTGGTAGGAATGTGTTGAAGATACTATGAAAGAAAAAGAAGCATCCTATGAGGAGGGAAAAATGATCACAAAGAAGGAGGCTGATTTGGCCAGAGAGATCAAAGAGAAAGCGAACGATTTCGAAACAAGAGCTCAGTCACTGGAAACTTTAATTTCAAAGAATGCTAACATTCGGAATAATGTTAAGAAATTAAAGTATAGAATAGAAATTATGAACAAGATAATCGAAAATCTTTCGAGAATTAAAGACTCAACATAGGATGAACTTGCTGATAAAAAATTATTCCCATTCTATCTAGATGCTTTCGCAAAATAAACATTGAAAAGTTCAGCAAATCGATGAAACTTGTCGATTATTTCTTGTCCACTTTTGATCATTCTATAGGTACCAAGTTTTTTGAAAAATTGAAAGTTTGAAATTCCGCAGAATGATGATGATGCAACCAAGGGGCTTACCTGTAGCACTAGATAGCGCTCAATAGAAGCGCGAATTTTTGTTTCAAAATATATTTCAACATGATGAATGTTGCTTGTTGATATGTAATATTTTCAATTCGAATATCGTGTGTAATGTTATTTAAACGATTTACTATATATAGGATAAAAAATTTCAATCATTCCAGAGTGTTGTATAAATTTGCTGGAGATATCGTCAAGAGTGAACACATCACGTTCAAAAAATTCGATTCGAGCACCGGTCACATTGTTTTAGATCAGTTGAACGGTGGTCAAGTTGATACTATGGAATCAAAGAAGAACAAATTAGAACCAGTTGAAGATGAAAGTTCAAAGAAGAAGCAATGTGTGTCTAATACAACCTCAAGTGATGCGGATCAAGAATGTCAAAGTTATTGGGATGAGGATACATCTACATCAGTGCTGGTGTATAAATTTATGGGTGGAGGAAAACCCAATAATAAGATTGCTAGTTTTGACTTTGATGGAACTTTGGTCAAAGTGAAAAGTGGTGCTAAATTTCCCAGAGACGGAAGTGATTGGCTTCTGTTCAGTAATAAAATACCTAGTTTGATACAAAAATTTGGTGAAACTCATAGATTTGTTATATTCAGCAATCAAATGGGAGTCTCTACCGGTGCGATGAAAGTCAGCAATATCAAGGAACGAGTTGAAGGATGTCTCCAGAAAATTGGTGTTCCATGTATAGCTTTCTTTGCTTTAGAACGGAATCCTTATCGAAAACCATCGCCTGGTATGCTCACCCTATTTCAAGAATCATTTAATGATGGTCTATCGGTAGACAAGCCGTCCAGCTTCTATGTTGGAGATGCTGCTGGCCGAAAAACAGCATTCAATAAAGATCACAGTGAGTAGAGTTCATTCTTATCGCATTTCTAAATTTTTGGATCCATTAAATGATCTTTATTCAATTTTTTAGGTTCCTCTGATCTCGAATTTGCCATAAATGCTGAACTTCCCTTCAGTACTCCTGAACAGTTTATGGCTGGAGCCAGGCCAAGAAGAGTCGATCGATCTGCTCTGTTGGGCTTGAAAAGATGAAATTTTCGTTGAATTTCTGGTCTAGTTAATATCGATACTATACATCTGTATGATTTGATATTTCAAGTTCAAACTTTATACCAGAACAGCATTTTCTTCTAAGAGATTCTTTAAACCTCATCCACGCATCCTTGCTCATGATTTTATTGATATGATTCAACTTGAGCTTGTGCGAACCAAAATAAACTCTCATTTTATATCGAATTGTGACTCCATATTTCCTGGAAATCCTCCCACTAGAAGTGGAGGAAGTGGATCATGAACAAATCTGTTGAAGTCAAGTGTATTGCCCTCGCATGGATAAGAAAATAGAGAAAGATCACAATATTGTGATCCATGTTCTGCAGAAACGCCCCAAGATCGATTTAAGAAGAGAAGAGAGAAATCGATCGAGAAAGAATGGCTAGCCGTACATTGAAGAATGCATTCTTGTGTGTCATAAAACTGAGGAAAATTCAATTAGCTTCATGATCAAATATGATGGCTCGAGCATTATACTGTTCGATGAGCTTTTTCAATGACCTCAAATTAGTTGCAACTGCTGTTGAAGAGAGAGGAGAAAAAAAATGAGAGTGAGAATCAAAACCGATAGAGAGGTGGAATGTGTTTTCATTATATCGAAACAAGGTTGGTTCTCGACTGTCTATTGGGGCCCCAAGTACACGAAAACACGCACTGTCCAGATTGAGTTAGTGGCTCGAACCGATTCACCACTCAGAGTGGACATTTGGAACATTTTCAATCTGTTTTGTGTATTTGAATCGGATAATCTTGCTTTTTGGAATTGTAGCTTTTCACAAATCTTTCCCAACCAAATTTGAGGAATCTAGAGAAGTTAAAATAAGATACCGTTACTCATTGAGTGTCAACATAAGTATAAATGACAATGAAAAACCATTTCAGAAAGGTGAGTGTAAATTTATTATCATTTCATGATTCAATTTAGATTTGATCCAAATACGTAATAATAATTTTATAGCATCTTTTCGAGTATTCAATTATTATTGTGTACGAGAAAATATATAAAATATACAGTGCTCAGCTGAATCGAAGGATGAAGCTAACATGAACAGAACGATTTGAATATAATAGACGTTCAGCTGTGAACTTTTTCGGTTATCTAGGGCAAAATTTTGCGATCACTGATGTCAAAGAACCGTTAGCAGGAAAAATTCAGATCAAGAAGGAAAATGTTTTAATTTCGAATCGTCACTAGGAGACGGATCAATAATTTTACACTATCGAATGAATTGAACGATGGAAAGGAAGAAGAAGGAGAAGGAAAAATTGGGGAGAAAAATTATGAAACTAGAACTCGATTGGAGAAAAGAAGGAATATCGAAAGGAGCATTACCCTAGATTCCCAGACAAATAAACCACTATTATTACAGCGACTATCTGGAAAATGAATCGCTTAGACATTCTTTCAACTTTTCGAATGATATTATTGAAATTATCAGATCTTGTTCTCTCTACATAACCTAACTTGTTTGGAACCGGTTTCCCCCTTTTCCTCATTTTTCTCATTTTTCTCATTTTTCTCATTTTTCATTATCAAATGCTCAATTTTGTTCGTATTTTGAGTTGAATAGTTGTTTTCAGTCTATTGCGATTTCAGTATTATCGGTATATTATCTCATCTTATCTTTTGGAATTCCTATCTTTATCCCCTGCCTCTTGAATTCTCTCCGAGACTTACAGTTTTTTCATTGTGGTGGTGAGTTTTCCCCCTTTTTCATCGAAGTGATTCTCTCACACAAACAACAACCTGTGGATTCTCATCTATGAGATATCCTTGAGTTTGTGATGGAATTTTTGTAAAAATTGATCATACTCAACTAGTGCTGAGCAAAAGTTTTGTCATGAGGTTTTTGCGATTTCTACTTATTTTTGGGGTTTTTATAACTTTCAGGTCATGTTTCGTCCACCTTCGGCACAAACTCGTAATGAAAATCGGATGTCTGAGCAAGCAAATCGTCTTCTTCAAACTACCAAAGATCCAGTTGAAAGAATAAGGTAAGTTTTTGGTTGAGGTTCAGGGATTGAAAACAACTAGAAATCCATTTTTTTTCTTAGGCTTGCGTGTCTGGCAAGAGGAGCAACGGGAATCTTGGAATTTGGCAGGTAATTATTAAGGTCTTGTAGAATTCATGAAACTATCTGATCGAATTTCGGTGTGGATTTCACAGAGTTTTCAGAAGATTTGATAATGATGCAAGTGGCTCATTGAAGTTGGATGAGTTTATTCAAGGAGTTAGAGAATGTGGATTGAATCTCACTGATGAAGAAATGAGTGAACTTTTTGTTCGATTCGATGCAGATAATTCTGGCTCAGTTGATTATAATGAATTTTTGCGAGCAATCAGGGTGAGTAGAACTTTTCCATGCAACGATTTGCAAGTTTTTGATGTTCTGATGTATGTTTCTGTATTTATCTCTTCGTTCTTGTCCCTCAAATCCTAAAGCCACCACTAAATCAACATAGACTTCGTTTGATTGACTTAGCGTTCACCAAATTGGATGCAACAAAAGATGGGAAAATTGAAATTGATGACCTAAAACACCATTATAATGTTCATAATCATCCTGATTTCTTGAATGGAAAGCGTACAGAAGAAGAGATTCTGAAAGACTTTCTGGCCAAATTCGAGCAAGGAGGTACTGTCGATGGAGTGGTAAGTTTTTATAATTTTTTGATTGTAGCTGGAGATTCTTATAATTTGAGAATTCCACAGATTACCAAGGAAGAGTTCATTGATTATTATTCAGGACTGAGCGCTTCGGTTGACAATGATATGTATTTCGATCTCATGATGAGACAAGCTTGGAAACTATGATAAAGTCAAGTCGAATCTATTGTACGAAACAAAAGTTTGGAATGCAGAAATCTTTACATAAAATCGTAACTTCCATGAGCAAATCCTGTTATGATAGGAATAGAACCAATAAGTAACGAGAGTTGAAGTAATCACAACTTATCTATGTTATTTTATCGAATTGTTGAATACTCTCTCTCTCTCTCTCTCTCTCTCTCTCTCTCTCTCTCTCTCTCTCTCTCTCTCTCTCTCTCTTCTAGTTATCTCTTATAGTCTAGGCTAATGAGAAAAGATTATCCTTCTTCTTAGGCTGATTCATTGAGCAGCTCCAGATAGCTCTAAAATATTCTTCTGGCTTTGACAGAGTGAATTTCAATCAAATTTTCTTCATTGATTGCTTCTGTATGTTATCACATCAAGCTGTTGTGAAACACTAAATAAACAAATAAAAGTCAATTATTCGATTGAAATGTTGTCAAATTATGATTCATTTGGGAAGGGAAAAGTTGACCAATCGGCTCCTCAATGAAACGATTTGCAACGTCCTCGAAAACTTAGCTCTGTGTCCTGAAGAATGCTGGAGACGAATAGGTTGAAAAAATTTTCGAGCTGAAAGCAGTGCATTCCTTAGTGCTGCAAGACAATTTTCCCTACTAACCTAGCAGCAAAATCTCCGCATTCGTTTCGATTCCGGTCAAATAATAGGAAGAGGATATCTCGTTACATACAAGGTGCCTATGACTCTATAAGAAGGTGAGGATGAATAATGAATAATGCTGTCGGTAGGAAAACTTACCTCCGGAAAACACTTATTCTACCCTAAACACACTCACACACACGAAAGTTGGTAAAAAATTTTTCAACTCATCTTCAAGATCTCAATAATCAGTATCAATCTAAATCGACAATCATCTCAGACCTTAATCCCGCTTTGTCAGTTGGTAAGAGATTTAGATAACCTTAAAATTCGTCACAATTAACAGCTCAGCGAAAGTTTTTCAAGCCGTCGCCTCGAGCTAGCCAAACTGTTAGTACACCTCTCCGCAAGCCGGAAAAAAATGACCAATTCCCACAAACACCTCTGACCTATGATTCTCGATGGCCTGCGGGAAGGTCTATGTTATCCAGGTAGAAGAATTGGCCAGAGGGCAAAAGAAAGGGCAAGAGAGGGCAAGAGAGGGCAAAAGAGAGGAAAAAAATTTTGCCAAAATTTTGGGCCCCAGTTCAGCTGGTCGCCTCCAGAAGGAGCTTGAAGAAGCAACACAAAACCGCAGCAATATGTACAAGATAGATTCGCCAACATAGCAAGCATCTCTATGAACATAAAGTGTGTGTATACATGAAGCCTGGTAAAAGTGTTAGTTTTGTTGATTTCCATTGGATTCCACTGGCAACTAAATGACTAAATGACTGATAAATGTCGTGATTTAGTTAATTGTTGGTAGGGGACACAGAGTCAGTGGGTGTTGGAATCTCAGGCAGCCACTTCGTTGGGAAGTTATGTCTGTTAATAAGGATCAATCATTCGACCCAAGATGTGTGATCGACAAAGAAGGGCTTGCTCAGGCTCTCAAGTCATTTACGAGTTCAACATTAACCATGAGGCTTGCCGGAATAACTCAAATCAACAATTATATATGTCTATTCAATGATTATTGTCAATCAGAAGGAGCCATTGGTGGACAGAGTGATGGTGAAGAGCTTATTGAATGGATATTGGAGAACAAGATTATCGAGCATATATTCGGTCCAAATTTGCATGTGGAGGTGATCAAACAGAGTCATATTGTTTTGAATTTTGTAGTCTCTCATATAACTAAAGAACATATCGATGTGATATGGAGCTCATCACGACTAAAACACTGCAGTCGTCAAGTTTTCGACATTCTAACTCCATTGATCAAAAATATGAACATCGATGCTGTTTTACATCTCTATTCATTGATTCGCCTTCTGGATCTAAAAGATCACACCGAACACACTCTACTGCTCTCCTCTTGTTTGTTAAAGTATATATGGACCAAGTCACTCAATCTTTCGGAACCCTCATCATTTACCAGGGATCCTTGTAATCTTGACGATCTCTCTTTAGTGAAAAGTCCAATTTTCACTCTCCTCCCTGCATCACCCATTGATCGCCGTCATGATGATCAGAGTAGTTCGAGTCCAAGTCTGGAAGGAAGTGAAGAAGATGATGATATTGATTTTGAACCGCTCCCTTTTAAATTGCCTCAAACCAAAGACAGGGTTAAAGAAATGCTTGCTCTCGACAGTCATCAAACGAGCTGTGGTAGTCAAAGTTCGGATGAAGGCATTGATTCTAGAGAACTAACCGCAAGATCTGTTAAGAGAGTGCTGAAAACAATTCAAGTGATCAAGGAGAATGATTATGGATCAGCCATCGAATCCGGTAAAAAAGAAAGTGATTCAGAAGATGAAGATTCTTCTCTGTTGATGGAGAAAATTTCTCTTCAGAGACCTAGACTAATGTCTCCAATCGACAAGAGTAAAGCGTCAATATTTCCTCTCCAACAGCTGAATGATCAAGGTTCCTCAATAACCCCACTGGGCTCATCTCATGTATCCAAAATGAATGAAGTTTACTCTGATGACAATATCTTGCCTCAACTCGTTAAGGATAGTGTGATGCCCGACCAGATTGCGATGTCCAATTCGGAAGGAGATAACTTATTGAGTGATGATAACAGCAATAGCAACAGTTCTCAAGTTAGTCAATCATCTCAAAAGAATATGGCTGATTTCGATGGTGAAGATTCCAGCTCATATCTAGATATAGATATTCAGAAATTGAAGAATTTTTATGTTCCAAGACATATCTTAAAAAATTCTGCAGCTCAAAAACTTGCCAGCATTGCTTGCATACATTCACGTAGCTTTCAAGACCAAGCTTCTGTTTCGGAAACAAATGAGCAAGTACATGATGAGTTGTCCAAATTCACGATCGAAAATGCCTGTAAACCTGGTCATACTATTCTCTGGGATCTCTTACAAGACAATTGCATTAGTCAGCTTCCTGATGGTCTTTCGAATGAATGTGAAAAAACTTTGTGCAACCTCATCTGCTGGATAGCTGATCGCCGGATCAGAATGAAATTCATTGAGGGATGTCTAGAAAACTTGGCCAAAAATCTTTCCGTCATAGTTTCACTTAGGCTTCTACCCAAGCTTTTTATTTCTTTTCAACAATATCGTGGAGGCATGGATACCCATTCCATCACAATGTGGGCTGACCGGGAGAGACAAATGTTGAAACATTTTTTCGCTAATCTTGTTCTTTACAAGGAAAAAGGAGATAACTCTGAATCTCGAGGACTCTATACACATACTGAGCAAATACAATCAAGGCTTCATTTCTTGACTTTTGTTTTCTCTTATGCCGGCTCTTCAGACAACTTCAGATTGAATCGGGAGCAGGTTGACACGCTTTGGGACTGCCTTGCCTGTGATAGAGACTGCAGTGATGAATTATTCAATTGGTTATTGAATCAAGTTCGCACCCGACAACATCATGCCCTAGGACCGGAGATGCTACAGTATATACTGCGAGAAAAAATTCCAACTTTAGTTCCTGACAACTTCTCCATGGTCACCCTGGAATTTTTACAACAACTCTTCGGTTTTGTGCTTAATCAATCTGTTGCTGAAGATGATTTGACTGATGTTGCAATGAAAAAGTTTTGGGATATTGCCCTTCTAGCATCTAATACTGATGTCAGTATGGCTGCAATACGAAATCTCAATAGCTTCTATGTTCATTCCCCATCGTCTGGGCTTGAGAAAGAGCAAGAGTTCATCCATAAGTGCATGGATTACCTTAATTCATCAACATCCTCCCTACAAGATGACGAAGAAAAGAATCTAATCATCATTCAAAGAGCTCTCATCCTTCTACGAACCCATCTAGAAGCTTTCCGGTGTCGATACTCATTTCATTTACGCCTTTATCATCTGACCGGTGAAGTTTCAGTCACTAGCCACCGAGATAAGTGTAGCGAACGAAGCCAGCAGTTGATAAAAGTTATTTGTTGTCATCCAGGAGCCAATAGTGAGAAAACAAGCTTCGAAATGCACGTGAATGACTATGTAGGTGAGTTAAGAGCTGAGGTTCATTATTGGTTTTCATCAGTTTTCCGAAAGTTCAAGAATAATGATGATGAAAAAGATACGGAAAATCCGTTCGACGGTACTTTACGCTTACTATCGCAAGGACAGGAGTTGACCCACGATATAGACGAGAAAACCCTTTCCGAAGTAGGTTTCAAAGATAATCAGCTCGTATATGTTTCCATCGGTGCAGCTAGAGCTCCGAGAAAATTGAGAGACTCTGTTTTTCCAGCATCTCTCCTTCCTCCTCCACCTAAAGATCGTCTTCCTCTCATCTCACTTCTTCAGTCAAACTATTTCGAGCAACTTTTCAGTTTAATGCAACTTTTGAGCTCTATTGTTTCACCTTCGCCGCGTGCTCAAGTGCTCTCTCGTCAAGTCTGGGAGATCATTAATATCTTGCCAACTTCTCCTGACCTGTTGCAATCATTTAAGAGTTTGACTGTCAAAGGAGAGTCTGGCGACTCTTGTCAAAATATTTCCCTCCATTTTAATGGTTTACTGAGTCTGAATAGCCCACAGAAATTAATTTACTCTGTACAAATCGTTGAGTGGCTTCAAAGAACATCCAAATACGAGGAAAATGGATGGGCTCAAAATTTCATCGAGTGTGTTGGATTGCAACGATTGTTCGATGTGTTTGTTTCTGGTGTTTTGCAACAAAAAGAATCAGATTCATGGAACGATTGGAAACAAGATTGTCTCGCCTCTCTACTCCATCTCATTTACCAATTCGGTATCGACCCTCTCCCAAAAGATTCCAAGAATGAAAAAAGCACACCTGAAACTTCTTTGAGCTTGGGTGATGTGTGCGGAAAGCGAAAACGAAACCGCAAGGTTAGTGCCGAAAAATTGTTAGTGCATCAATTCAACTCTAAATTATTAGAAATGCTGAGCGAAACTGACTCAGTGCTCCGAGTTTTGTTCACTGTTCTCAACGAAACGGTTTCAGCAAAGCATGAGCCTAGCAACTATCTCACCTATCTTTGGGGTAGAGCTCAAGTTATTCATAATACCCTTCAATTCTTCATATCATGGGCATTCTCTGACCCGAGGATAAAGTTTTCACTCTTTGAATATCCTAATTTTAATTCACTACTCAAGAAACTCATTCTACTCGATCCTGATCCCACCGTCAGACGAGAGGCTTGTTCTGGTTTTCACAGAATGTGTCTCGGTGCAACAACATCCAAAAAAAGTGGACATGTATTCATACCTAAAATGCTCAGCGCTCTTCTTAATTTTCTCCCAGAGGCTCAAGAAATGAGTGCATCATTGAACAATCATTATGAGTCAAACTCGATGATTGAAAAAGAGTCTTTTGGTCCCGGATGTCAAGATTATTTTTGGCTAGTTTGTCGTCTCGTCGATTCCTTGGAGGGCGAGAGCCGTTCAAGTATGATGAACGATCTCAATAATCTCTGTTATTACATGGCTGATGTGATCAAGAACAGAGAAGTTCGCGAATCACGCTTCAGTAAGGTCGAAGACGAAGGTCTCCGTGGACTTTTGTGCCTAATGACAGTCACTCTAAAGCAAAATCCACCTTTTAAATATTCTGATGAGGGAAACCAATTTTTAGGATCTGTTTTTGATTTACTATTTGCCACACCAAATCAAAAAGATAGATCTCTGCCAAAGTGTAAGACTCAGCAAATCCGACTCTCGGCTTTCGAACTTCTCGCTGAGCTTACTAAGAGTTGCCAAACCAATCTTGTTACTCTACTTGAGTTGCTCCTTAAGCAACATAAACCATCTTCCCATTCAGCTTATCCATGGGATTATTGGCCTCATGATGGATGCAGGTCAGAGTGTGGATATGTTGGACTATTGAATTTGGGTGCCACTTGTTATATGGCTTCCTGTGTGCAACATCTATTCATGTTTCCTCGGGTTCGAAATGCTATCCTTTCAACGAAAGTAACCGATGGAACGAAGCATGGTCCTATTTTGAAAGAATTGAAGCTTATGTTCGCTCATCTTCTCGAGAGTGAGAGAAAAGCCTACAATCCAAAAGGATTCTGCAAAGTTTACACCATGAATAGTCAACCTTTGAACACCGATGAACAGAAAGATATGACTGAGTTCTTCACCGACCTTATCAGCAAACTGGAAGAGATGTCTCCTCAGCTGAAAGATACTGTGAAAAGTCTTTTCGCAGGAACCTTGTCCAACAATGTTGTTTCCCTTGATTGTCCGCACATTAGCCGAACAAAAGAGGAATTCTACACTTTGAGGTGCAAAGTTGCTGATATGAAACACATCTGGGACTCGCTCAACGAATTGACCGTTAAAGACACCTTAGAAGGGGATAACATGTATACTTGTGGGGAATGTGAGAAGAAAGTTAGAGCTGAGAAAAGAGTTTGCATTGAAAAGTTGCCACATATTTTGAGCTTCAACACCATGAGATATACCTACAATATGCCCGCCCAAACAAAAGAAAAAGTCAACACATATTTCTCTTTTCCTCTACGCCTCGACATGTCAGCCTACTTACAAGAAAATCTCATGCCTGACAAAGAGGAGCAAAGTGCAACGGAAGCCAATGAAACTGAGAAACAGTCTACTAAATATGAATTAGTAGGTGTAACTGTTCATACTGGTAATGCAGATGGAGGTCACTATTACTGTTTCATCAGAGAACCTGATAAATCCAAAGGTCAAGATAAGTGGTACATGTTCAACGATGCAGAAGTCAAGTCTTTCGATCCTAGTCAAATCGCTGCTGAGTGTTTTGGAGGAGAAATGACAAGTAAAACTTATGATTCAGTTAATGATAAATACATGGACTTTTCAATCGAAAAAACTAATAGTGCGTACATGTTGTTCTATGAGAGACTGCCCAAGGGCGATGAAAAGGAGACAAAAGTATCAGGGGTGGATGATTTTGATTTGGAAAAAGAATTGAATATCGATATTCTCCAATCAATATGGCAGGATAATGTCAACTTTCTTCGTGATAAAAGCATTTTTGAGCCAAGCTACTTCACATTCATGTGGCAAGTCTGTGGTTATATTCCGCAAACTTTGCTCAACATGGAAGAAGTTCTGCTTCTCAACACACAACTGGCAACTTCTTTCCTTTTAGAAACTTTCATACACTCGAGAGAAAAGCCAATGATTGCCAATTGGATCGAGTTGTTGACCAAACTTTATAGCTCTAATCAAGAAGCCTGTGAGTGGCTGATCAATACATTAGCTAAAGATCATCTCAACTGGCCAGTTCAAATACTTTTGAAGTGCCCTAATCACATGGTTCGCCAATTGTTTCAACAACTTGTCATTCAAGTCATAATTCACCTACGAAATGCGCAAAAAGAGGTTTATCTTAATGCTCTTGAATCAGATCCGGAACAAGATTTGAACCAATCGAAAGGTTATTGTGTCACCCGTTTTGTGCGCCGACTTCTGTCTCTAGCTGAGTGCAATATTGGTAACTCTGCAAAGCCCCATCTCAAACATCTCACTGGATACTTCAGCTTCTTGTATGAGTTCTCTAAGTTGGGAAATGAGGAGAGCAGCTTTCTTCTCCGGATGAATGCGATATCTATTGTTGTGCAATTCTACCTCAGTCATTCCAAAGGTGCAGGCGATTGCATCGAAATTTTATCGGACGAAGATGATGAAGATGAGGAGGAAATATCTCCAAACATATTTTTCCAAGGTTTCCGAGGTGCTAATCCCATGGCCCAGATGAGTTTACCTGACAAATATCCAAAGCCAGCATCTTTGGACAAAATGATTACCTTTGTCTCAAGCTTGATTGAAAAAAGTCGCAAACCAAATAACCAACTTGGCTTGAGTAGCATTGATCTCGAATCGCTGTTGGGTGGCAAAAGCCTTCCCTTTCTTCAACGTCAAATACGTGATAGCATCAATCTTCGGCAAAGTTTTAATCTCATATGCAGTCTCTGCAAATATAACGAATCAACTGCTAGCGCCATTGTAAATATGTTATTGCACTCGATTAACCGTCAACCTGAAACCAGTCAGCCTTTTTTTCGCATTCTCTCCATGCTAGTCGAACTTCCATCCGATTCATCCGGTATGCCAACTTTTAGTAATCTCATCTATCCCAGAATATGGGAGATAGCTGAGCAAAATCCTCATCACTGTTTGGAATGGTTAACTGCACAAGTTCCCCGAAATAAAAGTGCACACTCTTTGGTCCTCTCTAACTTGAAGAACTGGGTCGAAATTTTCCTATTAGCTCACAGTAACCAGCGTGTACGAAATGCAGCTGCTCTCCTCATCATATCATTGGTTCCGAATAACTTGTTTCGACAGAGTTACTTCAAATCACCTCGAACTTTAATGATGCAAAATAAGGATTCCCTAGAGCTGACCAATGAAGCAGTCCAAATAATTCGCCAAATTTTCACTTGCCTTCTACAAGAATTGAAAAGTGCTAAAAATCATGTGGAGCACACCAATCATAGTAAGCTCACCTCTTATTTTGCAGTGATGGCCTACTGTCTAGTCAGTAGAGAAGAAAAGTTGATGCTGATCCCCTACTTCAATGATCTTTGGGATCTTTTTCAGCCAAAATTAAGTGAACCTGCCATTGCAATCAATCAGAACAAGCAGAGCTTACTTTATTTTTGGCATCAAGCTTGTATAGACTGTCCTGAAAATATAAAATGTATTATCAGCAATCCTCATGTGACCAAAAATATAGCTTTCAACTATATTCTAGCTGATCATGAGGATCAAGATGTGATTTTGTTTAATCGAATGATGCTCCCATCCTATTATGGCCTTCTTCGTTTGTGTTGTGCTCAATCCCGGCCATTTACAAGACAATTGGCTCTCCACCAGAATATTCAGTGGGCTTTCAAAAATATAACACCCTACTATACCCAGTATCAAGTGGCAGTTTCAGAACTTTTCAAATTGATGAAATTGTTTGTCACGACCTATCCTGATAGTACAGAGCAAGAGATGAAAGACATCAAACTCTTCAAGAGAAATACTCTCCAGATGTATTTAACATCAATGGATTCTCGTTCCTGTTGGACAACACTGATCACCGCTCTTACAATTCTAATGGAGAATGAAGAGGATCGTGAATTTGTCATCTTGAACAATGGAATCATAGCTCTAATTCAATCATTCAGCACTCTCTTTCTCATGTTTCACGAAGCTACTGCTTGTCACGTTACGAATGAGATTGTTGATCTACTCAAAATACTGGTCACCCTTCTCCAAGCTCTTAGATCAACACAACAGACAGAAGTGACTGAATGGGCACAGAAATGGGAAGATCATCTAGAAGTCATTCGAAAACTCATCCTTTTAATGAATACATTCACACCACCCGAAGTTAGGAGCTCATGCATGAGTAAGTAGTATTATCAAATATTCTTCAATTCTGATCATCTCTGATCATTCTTATGTTTTTTAAGATGTCCTTCTGGAGATAGTGAGAGTTTATCCGAAAGAATGTATCCCGATGGTCGTACAAACGCTTGGACTGGGTCATTTGACATTCCAAGATCAGCTGCTCAATTGTAAGATTAGTCCATTGAGACGACTATTTCATACTTAATGAAAACGTTTTTTTTTCACAGTCTCAGCTGGGCCTTATTTCCCAAGAAGAGGACAGCGAACAATTCTCTCAAAGTCCAGTCTTCGACCTCCCAGACCAGTGTTTCAGATGCATTTCCACCCGAAGATGCTCGAAATAGATTTGGGAGTTGATGAGGAATATGATAAATCTATAATAGAGTACTATTTGCCGTATTATAAGTTTGTCTGTGATCTTTGTAAAATTGCTGTCTCAAATACTATAGTTAATCCAGAATTGGTGGGGCTTTGTGAGTATCCTGCTTGAATCTCATTTGAACAGTGGGCTAAATGGTTTTTTTTTGTTTTGCAGGTTCGATGGTGGCTATCGAAGCACTTTTAATGCATATTACGCTCTTTCCACAAATGTGGTTAGAGTTCGCAAACTCCAGTGAAAAAGGTGGACAAGAGTTCTTCAATTTGCTCTGTTCCTCTTCGAATTACTTTCGTGAATATATATGTATGATACTGACTGGTGATCGTAATTTTCTTAATGAGGATGTTGTCAATGAAATTTTCAAGCGATGTTTACCAAAGGTAAGTTCACCACTCGCTTCAATTGATTCAATTGATTCATAATCGGTGACTGATCTTATCTACAGGTTTACGGCTTGATCATGAATCAACATTTCAAAGTTAAGGTCTTATCTATCATCTCATCTCTATTGGACCGCTTGGAAAAAGCTGACTTGGTCAAAGAAGCAAAGAGTCTGGTTGGGGTAAGTTTATCTGGCATTTTATAAGATTTTCTCTTTTGACACTCTTTCTCTTATTTGAAGGATTTTCGAGTCATAATTTCTCTCATCAATTGTGAGCCTGCTGCATCTCTCATCAATGAGGTAAAAAATCCTCTCATCATGTTGAGAGAGAAATGTTTGGGTCTATCAGCATCTGAAGATGTCATCACTGAACATGGTAAGAATATCTTTTGTTTCATTGAGGAGATTGATGGTATTCATGAACGTTTTTCTTGGTTTGATCCACACAGAAACCCCACAAAAGAAGCGAAAGACACGAGAAAACTCGCCTATTGAAGATGAAGAGAGAGGAATGTTGACAGAAAACTTGGAGATCATGAAAATTCGTCTCGAGAAAACCATGTTAGAGTTTACAAAAGTTTTCGATAGCAGCTGAGGACTGTTGAGTATAGAAAGAAATCAATCATGTTTCACTATTGCTCACTCGGTTTGAGCTGCGACTAGAATTTCAAAGAGAAGAACAAGAAAAAGAACTGTCCATCTCTGCGATCAAGTTCTATGCGACAGACCCTCATCGTGATAGAGGGTCAAGCAGTGCGGCTCTAGATCGGTGGGAACAGTCAATCGTTTCAAGTTGCTGCCCAAGTCATGCAAAGAATGATTTGTAGCACTTTTCGCCCGAGCTGATCTTGCTGTACGAAAAAAATTAGGTATTTTCTGAATTCTGAATGGCTCAGTGTAAATTTTTTTGTAAATGATTAAGAAAACTCGAAGTTCTATAAAAATTCTTGAAAAATGACTCAATTTCAATAATTTCAATCCACTGTTTCCCAAGTTTTCCCGATGCGAACAGCTTTTTCCCCACCCATCACTCCAATTGTCCGTTGGCAAAGTTAAGATTCGATATAGCTAATTTCTTTTCACCTAAATGTTCTTGATTATCATTTCGAAAGGCTGAAATTCGAAAGATGGCTGTACAAAACAAGATTGTTCAAGCTCGTGGTGATACTGGATAGTAGTTATTTTTGACCTCCATAGACTATTTTCCCTCCCTCTCTCTCTCACCCTCTTTCAGGCCTTCTCTTAGGCCTCTTTGCCTTGCATATGTGAATACCCATAAAACACCCATAGACTCTACTGATTCGGCTTACACACGTTAATCTTCTCTCCTCTTCCTCCCAGTGCGATGACAAGTACACTGGAAGAGAGAGAGAGAGAGAGAGAGAGAGAGAGAGAGAGAGAGAGAGAGAGAGAGCTAGAGTGGGAGGAACCTCACGAATTTCCAGGAATTGAGAGATCGACTCATGCAGTGAAAGACTGTGCGCTTTTTGCTCGATACTCGCTCATTCCATTGATTCCCTCTTCACTCTCTCTCTCTCTCGCTCTCTTTACTGTTTCAATTAATTTGTGTCTGTTTATTTCTCGATCTACTACGATCGGTGTGTATTGCTTGTGTGAAAAGCAATCGAGGCATATATTTATACACACAAATATACTTGTATGAATAAATATATGTATAAATATATTTTATTATTAGAAAAATATGAACGACTGTGATTGTTTGTACGCTAACCACCCACAAAATCAACAGCAACAGCAGCAAGTGACGATGGAGAACGGCTTTGGTGGTCAAAATAATTTCACACCTATACAAAGTGAGTACCTTAATTGACAGTGATTGTTATTTGTACCTGGGAATGGCTTACGTTACACTTTCTTCTTTACATTCTCTCTCGATTACCGTTCTTGATAATAACATCGTTATGCTTTTTTGGCTATCAATAATATTACTTCTTTTTCCTTCACTACAGATGTGTTTAATGATACTTGTCACACGATTGCAAGCCGAATCGAAGAGCTCGATCAGTTTGTCGGTCGAGCAGAGAGTCATATGAGGGAAATGTTTGAAAAACAAGAAGATCTTAATTGTCTTCAACACGAGTACTTACGTCTTAAAGAGTGGCTCGATCGAGCAAGCAAGAAGCCTGATACTAAATCTGATTCGACATCAAATAAATTCAAATTATCCTTATCACAAAAGGAAAGCCTTGTTCGAGCTCAACAACAACAGCACCACTTTCTGTGGGAAAATTGGCAAAGATCTCTTGATACAATATTTAAACAAGCTCTTCAAATTCAAACGGAAGTGTTGGCGAATGTCGACTATTTTAAAATGGCGCAACAATGGTCCGGCAATGGTGTCACAGTAGATAGTAACCTTGATCACATTCAAAGCTGGTGTGAACGCTTGATCGATATATGGCTCAAACTTCTCAGACAAATCAATCTAATGCACCTTCAGCCCAACTCGGATCCAAAAATACCTATGAATTTTTCCGTCAATTCCACTGAGTATTACAACGCAGGCATCTATCAGCGATGGCGAACCCAGATCGAAGATGTCGTTGGTAGACTGGTGAAGTCAACATTTATTGTTGATAAGCAACCTCCACAAGTTCTCAAAACAAATACACGATTCCCATGCTCGGTGAGATCTCTTATCGGCAGTCCATTGGGTAATACTCATGGAACCAGGCCTATGGTTAGAGTTACGATTGTAAATGAAACGCAAGCTCGAGCAATCGTTCAAGCAGAAGACGTGAAAGACATTAAAGAGGCTAGTGGAGCAATACTCAATCGTGAAGCACCAATGGAATATCATCCCGGTACCAAACAATATACAGCCAGTTTTCGCACAATGACATTGAAAAAAATTCAACGCACTGAAAAGAAAGGTACCGAATCTGTTATGGATGAAAAGTTTGCTCTTTTATTCCAGTCCATGTTCAAAGTTGCCGAAGGGGAGTTGGTTTATTATGTTAAAGTGAGTGATAACTCTTTTTTCCACACACACGCACACACACACACATACCCACATTCAAGTTACCATTTTTAACCGCTCTTTTTCTCTTCTCTCTCTCGATCGAAAAGGTTTTGTCTCTCCCCGTTGTCGTTATTGTCCACGGAAATCAAGAGAATCATGCATGGGCAACTGTTACTTGGGATAATGCATTTGCGTCCGAAAAAAGAGTTCCTTTCGTTGTACCCGATCGAGTGGAATGGGAAAGAGTTGGACATGTTCTCAATCTTAAGTTCAAAGCGGCAGTGGGGTCTGAAATGACACCGGGAGATATCAGATTCCTTGCTTGCAAAGTATTTCGTAATTTTGATCTCGCTGAGTACAATAAACTGCACCTCAGTTGGGCTCAATTTTCCAAAGAACCGTTACCTGATCGAAATTTCACCTTTTGGGAGTGGTTCTATTCTCTTATGAAGCTCACTCGTGACCATCTTAAGGAGCTTTGGAACGCTGATAATCGCTGCATTTACGGCTTCATAAGTCGAAAACAGACCGAGGAAGTGTTGGCCACCAAACCAGAAGGAACATTCCTTCTTCGATACAGTGAAACCGAACTCGGTTCGATCACCATTGCTTACACAACTGTAAAAACTGATATGAAACCAAGCGATTCGAAGCCTGTTCTACACATTAAGCCATGGGGACAGAAAGACTTTCAAATAAGGCCTCTCGCAGATCGGATTAAAGATCTCAAACATTTGAAGTATCTTTACCCCGATATTCCAAAGGATCAAGCTTTTGGCAATTTTTATGAGCCTAATCCAGTTATCGATACATCATGTGAAGGATATGTTCCTCCGGTCTTGGTCACACACATACCAGAGTGAGTTGGATGACTGAAATCGTGATTGAAATTCTCTCTCTCTCTCTCTCTCTCTCTCTCTCTCTCTCTCTCTCTCTCTCTCTCTCTCTCTCTCTCTCTCTCTCTTTCTGATAACACTACTGACTCTCTTATCAATATTTTTTCGATAAAAAAAACACTCTATTTAGGTGGGCTGTCAACGGTGGTACTGACTCATTTCCAAATACACCTCACTCCAGCCTCGCGACCCACTCACCGATGACAGACCTTTACAATGACCCACCCAATTCGGTTGGAAGTGTTCCCCATGATGTCCCAATAAAGTAAGTACATTTTTTTCCACCATATATCCATCTCCGATTTGCTACCTTAGACAAAAGTTTCTCAGAAGCTGCTTTTCCTTGATTTCAAGTTACATGCATTGCTCGGCATCCAATATGGTTTATCAGTATAATTATAACATTTATAACTAATATGAAGACGCAAACTCATCGTATTAAGAAGAAGCCCTCTAAACCAAGTGCCCTTTCCCTGATTCATGGTCTTTCCCTCCTGGATTCAAGGCTTTTTTTATTTTGAATGCTTCACGGATCTCATATTTTGCCATAATTATTTTTAATAAAAACCATCAGTTCGTCCAATTTATTTCATATGGAATCTTTGTCCTAATCCTCTCCTTTCTCTCTCCAGTTCCTCTGAGATTTCACATTTTCAAGATGTCGACTTCCTTAATTTGATCGCTGATGTAGACTATGATATGGATGATATACCCACTGATTATGATCAAACTGAATTATCTGGAGCCGGAATGAACCAACTGTTCGTCAACGGCCTTAGTTAAAATGATGGAAACTCATCCTGGTTCCTTCTTTTTGCCTGAATTCATAAATATACATATAGGAAATGCTGTTGAGATTAATCGCAATACACACAATTAAAGCAGTGAACTGACTCACCGTTTGCGTTGACCATGTAATCTTTGTGATTACTATCCCAATAAAATTCATATTAGTTCAGTACATCTCTTGTAGAAAATTCTGGGTGAGAATTCTTCATAATGAAAGGAAAACTGATCAACCTCTTGCGTTTCGTAGATTTCATGAATTATCATTCTTAGATGTTCTTAGATCAGAATCAGTGTTCAATTTCTTCTACAAATCTATGTCGTAGGGAATAAAGTTGTGAAATTCAGATCGCAACTTGATTAGCTTGGATGAAAGTACATGTATATGGTTCATCCTTGGAACAGTTTCTCAGAGTTTAATTCTGTACTCGAGATCGATCATAATGCAAGGATATGATGATGACATTCTTATTTGACCCAGTCTCATTCAAGAGAACTTTTCAAGTTTTTCTTCTCGGAATCAAACGGATTTTAACTTTTTCAGCTGGAACCAGAATAAAATCTTGACGAAGTTTCATATCTTTGGTGATAGATTCTAGCTTGAAATTTGTAATTGTTCTTATCATGGCCAGGTAAAGTTCGACCTCCGAAATTCGACGTCCTGCACACATTCTATTTCCCAAGCCAAACGGAAGTACTGAGAAGGGATGGATCTGTTTCCTCCGCTCGCCGAGCCATCTTTCTGGACGGAAAATGTCAGGCTCTTGAAAATATTCCGGGTGTTTACAGAGAGCGTCGAAATTGAGAATAATAGGAATCTATCAATGGCAAGGAGAGAATGAATAGTTAAAATAAATGAATTACTTGGAATCATTCTACATGTCTTGGCTTTTTCTCAAGCTATGTAAATGTTTCACATGCCGATTATTCAAGAAAAGATGGTATGTACTTACACCTGCTGGGATTTCGTAGTTGGATAAAACAATAGGTTGGTCAAGTATTCGAACCAAATTAGGCACTACAGAAATCATTCTGAAGCTTTCTTTTAAACATGCCTTCATATAAGGCAATTTAGAAAGATGATCTTCATTAATGGGAGTGGAATATCCGATTGTTGATGAAATTTCCTCATATAATCGCTCCTGGGATTGTGGGTTTGATGCGAGAAGAAAGAAAAGAAAACAGAGTGATGTGGAAACTGTATTAACACCTCCGACGATAAAGTCTAGCAATAAAATATGAACATCTCGATGATCAAGACCAGGAGTTCGCAGTAAAAGTTCGAGAAGACACTTGGGGGGCCTTGAACTCTGACCTTCCAGACATTCAACCGCTCTCTGTATATGAGGTGTTATGAGATTATAAATTTTTCTCTCTGTTTGGCAAAATTTTCGAAATGATCGTGTATTCATGTATTTCCACAAAGGAAAACCATGATAAAGTTCCTGATATGCTTCGAAAAGTGTTTTGGTGAGTTCTATTAGCTGATCACCATCTCGAGTAGGTGAATCGATTGAGAGGCAATTGAGACGGGAATCAAGGCACATCATGGATATTGATTCCACTGAATAACGGTTTGTAACTTCCAAAAGATCATCTATACATCCGGCTGGTGAAGTAGTTGAACGGTATTCCAAGAAACTGACAAAATCATGTGCTAGCTCATCTTGACGTCTCAGATAAAGCTTAATGGTTGAAGATGAGAGCAAAGTAGGTGCAACTAATGCTCTTTCCTTGAGCCAATCTTCACCAAGCATATTGGACATGCCTACATTGGAATAGAGTTGAGGATTTTGCTTGCGATATCTGATTACAAACTCATTGGGTGGTCGATTTGGACATTTTCCCTGTTTTCGGAATACCCTCTCAAAATCTTGTGGATCAAAAATTTGCACTATTGGCTGATGCCAAAATCGAGTCTCACGAACGATTGGTCCATACCGGTAATATTTTTCTCGATTTTCTTCGTGAATTTTGAATAGAGGAGACTTGGCGACTGTAGATAGAAAAGAAAAGAGAGAGAGAAAAATATACTTCTAGGTGAGAATTTGGGAACAGAGATTCTTTTTGAAGATTAAAGTCCGTTAAAGTTCTCGAATCATCATCACTGTCACTTGAACGGGTCGATTTTGTGTGATTACTTTAATCTATCTTGCTGATCACCTTGAAAACTTGGCTATCTAGAGTGGCTATGATTGAGCGACAAAAGAGGAACAATACAAGCACGAAGTTAAAGGAAGGAGCCGTACGATGGCCACCGATTAGATATGGATGACTTTATTCTTCTTGAAGCTCAAAAAAAGTGGCGATAAAGTGAGCACCAAAAGAAGAAGAAGAGAAAGCGTTTGTCAACGGAAAACTCACAATATTTCGAAAGTTGAGTGATGATCGCGAAAAGTGGAATAGAAGGATCAGAAGTTGGTATCTCATGGAAAGGCTTTACACTGGCCAACTGGCTCGAATGACAAGCGTAACGAACCATACTCGCCGATTGATGTGGAAACATTTTTCACCCAAAAGTGAACTGTATTTTCACCGGAAGAAGCTTTCACTGACAACTTGTGAGTGTGTTTTAGGATGGCGACTGGTCAAGCTGTTTTTTGGGGATGAGATGATTTTTTTTCTCCACTGTTTTAGTGAGAGAAAGAGAAAGAGAAATGTTGATCCGCCGAATCGGACTGGAAAGAAGAGAGAGAGAGAAAACTGGCTTCACAAGGAAGAGAGAGAGAGAGAGAGAGAGATGAGAAGAGGGAGCGAAAAAAGATGAAGCGTTGATAGTAAACACCGTATCTTCCCAATGCATATGTGCAAGATTTACGTATGTACTTGGTATTAATGAAAATCAACAGTACAAACCTGACTTAGTGAATTTATCCTGCCACAGAATCTAGTGTATTCAATCATGAATTGATTGAAAAATACTTCTTGCGGTTAAAATTTGAACGAATTTCACCAAGTTTCGCTGCATCATTAACGTTAGTTACGGTCAGTGTAAAAAGTGTAATTTTACCGTTTTTTTCGTTACCCCTTCCGGTGTTGAAATTATTCTCTACTTTCTTCAATTTGACGATTGATCCATGTTCTATTTATCTATGTTTTTGATTGTGAGAATGTTCCCAAATTTATCGATCTACATGTGTTGTCTCTTTGGGTAAACTTTGATGATCACTCAAGTAGTCAATATTTATCTCTAAAATGGCATTGACAATTTTTGGCCAAAAAACAAATCGAAAATCTTAGCAGTATTTCTACTTTTTATTTATTCGCCGACCAAAAAGCTCCAACAGCACTGAGAATCAGAATCGCTGAAAGTTCGAGCAGAATATTTTCCCCCAATGGTGCCATGTTGGTGTATATCACATTCATCTTCTCCTCATCAGTGATGATTCTGATGGGTTCGATTCAAGGAAATGTGATAGGTGAATATTTATTCTTTATTTTCTACCAAACTAAAAGTAGGTATAATTATGCAAAAATTTAGAGAAAAAAAATTCTTCAAGACTATATGAGTTCTTCTCTATTCTGCTGAACTGGGCTAGCATGTGACCAAACTAACGGTCAAACACATGATAGTGATAATCCGCGCATTTTATCCCATCTCAAAACTTATCAACGAGATAGGAAACATAAATATAAACATATACATGTAAAAATACCGATCAATCCTTGCTATTTGCTATCACACATACACACCATACACACAATATATAAGTAGGAGAAAAAAGACGTTGCAAACGTTAGAGGTTGATGAACTTGAATGAAATGTGGTTTCGACAGCTTTTGTAGGTGCTTTCCATTTACCATGTTCTCCATCACTGCTCTTCTCTTCTCTTCTCATCTCTTCTCTTTTCCGGATTCCCAAACCAATCGGCTCATAATGTATCCCATTTCTGACGCTTTTCACTGATATACATGTGTATGTATACCTAATATCTAATATCAATGCATGTATGTATGTGTATTCCTGTTCCCAGGAAACTCCTTCACCAACTTACATCAGCCCATCAGGCCGATCTCATGCCATGATAATAACGGTAACACAGGCACATGCATGTTCTCACTGGCCTGTCGTCAATCCAAAGGTACACCAATCGGTATATGTAAGGACACTATTTATGCTGGTAGTTGCTGTCAACTTTCCCAACCATCGGAATCCAAATTGCCGGCCAGTGTAGAAGATACTCCAGAGGATAGGAAAAAGACTACCGATCCTGTGAACACAGAACCGTCGATTAATCGAGGTGATGATTCTGGGGATGATGAAATTGTTGTGGCTACGGTTGAGACGAAAAGTTCAGAAGGTTTGAGTACTGTTAGCTCAACGGTTTCCGAGTATCCAGATCCAGAGACACGATTACCACCTTCGACTTCTCGATCAACTCAAAAAGCTCCTGATCCAAATACTAATACTCAAGGTAAAATTGTTCGAACTTGATGAATTGTGCTAAATCAACCAACATTTGTTAAACAATTTCGTTTTACAAAAAAAAACAGCGCCAAAGGAAGTCACAAGTGCCGATCAGTTTTTGACCACCGGATTTGAGACGAATGAAGTGGATATTGCTGATCCGATCAAAAATTCAGTATTTCACAAAAGTCCAGTCACAGAGAATATCAATCCTTCCTCTGACGATGATATGGAAACGGTTACATCCAACTCGGTGGAAGAATCGACTGCAACAGCGATTTCTTATTCTACACCGAAAACATCCTCAGTTTCTCCACATGTAGAACAAGATTCGGAAGCATCGACATCGAATCGAGAAATTTTGACCACACAAGAATCTCCTCAATCCTCATCAGTGTACATAAACTCATCATCACTTGGCAATGATTTTTCATCTACTAATTCTTATCAGGTAATTTTCAACATTAAATTAAAATCAAATACGAATATCATTAGGCTCATCATTTTATTTTTGTAGGTATCTGATTCCAGCATAAATACGAATACAGTTGAACAGTCCATCGAAACGACCACAAAGCTATCCTCAACTACACTAAGTAGTAGTAGTACAACGAAAATAGCTGGTCATCGTCCATATGACAATAAATTAGGTGAGATATTTATTTATTTTCTGTGGTTATATCCTTTCTAGTCTAAAAGAAACACTTTTGACATATGCATACACTAAGGCAAACTATGTTTCAACATTTAATATATTTTTATCTCAATTCAGATTGTGGTGTAAGACCATTGAAATCCGTTGCTCGAGTGGTTGGTGGACGAAATGCCCAATTCGGTGAGTGGCCATGGCAGGTATGTGTGAAATTTATAATGCTCAATAATGTCCATCAGCTGAACATGATCTCTCTCTCTCTCTCTCTCTCTCTCTCTCTCTCTCTCTCTCTCTCTCTCTGCCATGTCATTTTTTGAAGGTACTGATTAAGGAGGCTACGTGGCTTGGTTTATGGATGAAGACAAAATGCGGTGGCGTACTAATTCATCATAGATGGGTTCTGACGGCAGCTCATTGCCAGCCTGGGTGAGTTATGCAGACGAACATTCGAAAGATGCTGATTTAATCTTGAGAGAAGAGTTATGCAAATTATAATCCGATATGTTGTATCTATAGATTTTGGGGCTCCCTTCTCGTAGTAGTGGGTGAATATGATCTAACAAGTGATATAGAGAATTTGAAACCAATTCAAAAGCCTGTTAAAAGGATGATTGTGCATCGTAATTATAATCCATTAACTTTTGAGAACGATATTGCACTGATGGAACTGGAATCTCCATTCGACATTCAACCTCATGTCATTCCAATATGTTTGCCTGAATTTGATGAAGAATTTGTCGGCAAAACGGCCCATGTTGCTGGATGGGGCAAACTTAGCTACGGTAAGTCGATCCCCCAATTTAACATTCAGAGTTAATATTAATATTATAAGAATGTTATCCAATTCATTTGTCAATCGGCATGCATTATAAGATCGGATAAGTGTTTTTTCCTTATCTTCGCGATAACCACCCCAATTTCACTTTAGAGTGCATGAACTGAGCTCAGACCTTTTTCACATAAATCGAATATTGGAAAAAAAGTCATCCTCTCTTTGATATCTTGATGATAAACGATACTTCAGATTGAGTTGATATGTATTCGATGCTACTGCTATTGAGAATCAAATATTTCTTCTCGCAGTTGTGCTAACGTTGAATTCAAAACTTTGCTTCACAAATACATTAAGGTCAAAGTAGTCACAATGTTGGGTCATATTTCATGAATATATTTCCTACTCTTTAAAAATTTCCCATAAAGTCTGGCCTTGAGGATGCACTTCATGCATAAATTTATGTCTGTTTCCGGTTGAGTTGGAAAAAGTCCAATCATTCTATTTTTTTCCCTCTCCTTCTTATTCGATATCATACAGGTGGACCGATTCCGAGCATTTTACAAGTTGTTAAAGTGCCTATATTAGCCAATGAAAAATGCCAAGATATGTTTAATAAAGCTGGACATGATAAGGAAATAAAGCCTACCTTTTTGTGTGCTGGCTATGCTGATGGAGGAAAAGATTCGTGTGAAGGTGATTCTGGTGGACCGTTAATGCTCCAGCGTGATAATGGTCAATGGGTTCTGGCCGGAACAGTTTCACATGGGATCAAGTGTGCCGCTGAAAATTTGCCAGGAGTATATTCGAATGTTCGATACTATCGACGATGGATTGATCGAATTATCAGCTCTTCCTCTGATTCTCGTCGTAATAAAACCGTTCGACGACCATGGAAGTAAAATCTTTCTCTCTCTCCTTTTTTACCCACCAACAAGATAGATCATCATTCTTTTCACCTAGTCAATGAAAGGCTTAGAAGATACAGCACTTGAACGGGAATATATGATGTTGATAATGAGAGGGAAAGAAAATTCTCCTTTAAACTGATTCTCAAAAAGTGTCCACGCCTTAATTACTTTTCCAAAAATGTTCCTCATAATCAAGGTTATCAAGAGGTGAAAAGAGTCTCGAACGAGGCTTGTTTCATATTGAAAATATTGAAAAAATTAAATAAATCCCTAAGGATCCCAAAGAGATTGCCGAACAATTACTTCAATGTTCATAATGAGATAGTAAATTAAATTAAATCATGTGAAAATATTTGGTTCTTTCCCTGTGAGCTTACAAAAAGGCGCGAACTTTCATCAGAACTTCTTTTTCTCGCGATATTCAATTGAAAAGTACAGTTTACACAGGCTAGCATATGCATATTTCATCAGTCAAGGATTTTCAATTTGATTCCGATAGATGAACTCTTCAGAGATGGTGATTTTGAGATCAACTGATCAGGTGAGTTTGTGAGCTCCCTGATAATATGAGACAGTTATATGGGTTGGATATGGTGAACTTGTAGAATGGCTGAATGACACGAATCATCTGGTTAGTCTTTAAGAAGTCACGTTACCACCTGTTTCTGTTTCCTTAAAAAATAATAAAAGCAAGTGATTATCATTCGAAATGATTTGTTATGCGAAATTATTTTAACTTTTCTTCTGAAATTCGATTTAACACCCAGTATCTGAGAGGAATGAGAAGTTTTCAGAAAAAAATCACCATCCGATATAAACTTCCTGGAATGATCAGATTTTCTTTCTTGATGCGAAGGCCTTATTTCGGAGAATGTATTAATAATTGATTTTTGCTTTTCTGATTCAACTTTCATAATACGTCGACAAGCATTACCTTCAGTGTCCAATCATTGTTCCAGCCTAGTTGATCGTTCGCTCAGCCTAGTGGCATCAAATCACGGCCTATCGGCGAGTGTGTATTCTGATTAGATCACGCAAGAATTGATACGAATTCCTCAACTTTCGTCCTCCTGATGACAAAGAATGGCAAAGTCAGCTTTTCGGGCTGCTCAATACCAGGTAGTCAAACTTACAATCAGTGTGAAGTAGACCTTTTTGAATTGATGTGTAAAGTTATAGATCATGCACTTTTTGCTCAAGTTGACTGGGTGCGTAACAGCATTTTCTTCAAAGACTTGAAAGTTGATGATCAAATGAAATTATTACAACACGCCTGGAGTGATATGTTGGTGCTCGATCATCTACATCAGCGTATGCACAATGATCTACCTGACGATTCATACAATATCAACGCTGCCCGATGGATAAAAATTTGATCTCCTCGGCTTAGCACTTCTCGAAGTGCTGAGAGAATCGAACTTTTCACTATAATTTGAAGCAAAATTATGAGAGTTAAAGTTCGATTCGGTTGATCATTTGAAAAAAATTCCGAACATCCATCAGAACTTTCCATCTCCCTGAAAATGTATGCATCCACCAAATTTTGCTCATTTTTGCGACTATTACTGCATAATAGTATTATAATACAAACGCTTTTGAGGAATTCAGTCAGTTTCCGAATAGGATGGAAGCTAAAAGTTTTATTATCACTGTGACCAGTGTGCTAGAACTTTTTCCAAAAAGGCTTTCCAAAAAAACCAATTTGGTGCCCCCTTTGAGCAATTCCATGGGCTTGCTAAGTCTCTTGAGTTTACCTTATGTGCTTTCTGTTCATATCAAGTTGAATAAAAAAATTTTGAAAAACAGTAAAGATGTACATTCTTCAGAAATTCATCATTAGAGAAAAACATTCGCCAACGAACAAGGTGAAATTTTTCTCTGAATTTCATGAAAAATAATTCTTCAGGGAGTTTTCCTCAATGGAGTTGGATGAGGTGCTGATCTTTCATCCCTCTTCTCTCTAGATTTCAGTCAATGGAAGGCTACTGTTGAGGATGATACATGTGCATACTTCGTGGATGAACAAGGTGAAAGTTTCAGTGAGAATGGTTACGCTCAAATCTTCATCCGCTGACCCCTTTCTTACTGCTAAAAGTTATCTTGAGAGCACAATATTATTATATCATATTATGTTCTGTACGATGTTTAATTTTAGTATTTTGATCGGATATAATTATATTCTAAATTGTCGAATATCATATGTATTTCAGTGAAAAAATCATTGTCCTGTCTGACAAGTTTTTGAGTTCAACCAAAATTATGGACCTAAAATCTTACTTTTCAAAAGCACGAGAACTATCTTATCTTATATCTTGTCTTATAAAAAATATTGATCATTTGAGGCCTTGTATTGCCACTGCCTTATAAACACTGAGCCTCATAAACAAAAAGGGACCTAATTGTGAGAAGAGGAGTATTCCCTGAAATTAACTGAATTTGACAAATTAGCTCAGAAACAGTAGAAGAGATAGTTTCTAGGAGGAAAAAAGCGAAAAATAGATACACAAGCACAATGACCAGCGAAAGTTTTTGCTCATCCACTCGCTCATTTTGCTAAAAATTTTCTATCAAAGTTCTCACATATGTTGTATTACACCAAAGAGCAAGCGAGATGAGCGAGCAAAGCGAGCGAAATGAGCGTAACACTAGTAAACCTAGTAGAAACTTGAGGCCACGAAAACGAGCGAAAAGCTGAAGTGGTTAATCGAACCCTCGAATTATATTTACAACACTTACGAAGAGTAATTATTCACTTGAGTAATAAATTATCCACAGAAAAAGTTATGCTATCAAAGTGAAATCCTTCTTCTAGGATTATCTTGTAAGATTGAGTCGAATTCCTTCAGGGTGAAACGTGGGGCGGAAGTCAACGATCGTCCGAGGAGAGCATTACACTTGGGAAAATCCGATGACTTGTATCCTTGACGAACTAAATTTGTTCTGCAAATATTGATAAATATGAGTCTGGTCACTTTGATGAGACTTGAGAAGGTGTTAAGAGAATGCTTTCTGTTATCATTTGAAGTGTCTCCCAGTTGGTCTTAATTGAGCTCGTTAAAAGATACATCTTAAGGGAAGTGACGTTTTAGTTGCAAATTTCAGTCAATTCTCTTGTCAATTATGACTGTAAAGTGTTCCAATTTCTGAGTTGAGATAACAGAGACATGAACTGTAACAGATTGTTGCATATCATGAAGAGCAAGTGTGTGAAAGGGAAAGTCTTGAAAAGGATCCTAGCGGCTGGAGTGCCTCAAGACATCGAGCGTAAGTTAACTTTCAGGCTCAATATATAATCTTCATGAGGTGGATGTATATATATATATATCATCATAAGGTATTCAAATTATTGCTCCTAACATGGGTCAACTTTCGGAAACATCCTCAAACACTCGAGCATTTATCAGTCCTCTTAATACTTGGATTTGTGATCAGAGTCAATAGTCTATTGCCTTTCAGACCATCAACAGGCATGATCTACTCACCTCTTGATCAACACACTTTCCAACCGGTTCAATCATGAGTGAATTTTTCAGTTCATCGGGCAATGCAAGATCCATGGCTTTATGGTCTGAAATTTACACATTTTTATGCCTCTCTGTTATTCAGATCATCTCTCGGAGCTGATCTCAAGTTACTAGTTTCATCTTGCAGTTCGTTGTTTGAGTGAAAAGTAACTTCTTCTAGTCTAACTTTCATCATGAGTCTCAATTGTTTATTAACTTACAGTGAAAGTTTAGCAAAAAATAGACCCGAAAATGAATGGAAATCGTCTGTGTCAAGTAACACGACAGAGATGGAAGAATCATATTGTTCCATGAATTATTTATCATTATCAGTGGATAGCTTATGCATTCTACTCACCTCTGTTCTCATCCTTCTCATGAATTATGCGCAAAAAAATCGACAAAAAATCGCGGAAACTGGTCCTCTATGGCGAGCTCGAAGTTTTTCGCAAGTGATGAACATTCGTCCGCCCATCGAACCAGAACCAGAGTTTCTCAGCCTCAAGATAAAGATGAAATGGAATCGAACTTATCGAAAGATCATTCTCGACTTTTTGATCGCATTCCAAGTATTTCTTGGTATCATCTCTTCCATCGAAGTTCTCCAAACATCATTTCACACTTATAGCGACATTTTGAATGGTCGCCTTCTATCCCAATCATTCAATATAGCCGTTCTGATTGTTCATCTCATCCATATTCTTCCTAAGCTGGGTGAAGCTGAATACTTGGCCAAAAAGAGGGGAAAATCGGCACTGTTTTGGACTTTAAATGGTGTCCTAATCGTCTATTGGGCATCTTCGAGCACGATTTTGGCCACTGAGATTGTTCTTCTCTCGAATATGGGACTCAATATTCAACATCATGCTCGATATCAACTCACAGTTTTGATGAGCTGTACATGTTTGGTGACTTTCTTATGCTTTTTGATTTCTCAATTCATCAAGACTGATTATGATTCGGAAAAAGCGTTTTCTAAAGAGGTAAGGACTTTGATCATGATGACTTTCCACAGCATCTTCAATGGACACATTTTGAGTGTTGCTATGTATTTAGATATGTAACCTGGAAAGTGAGAAAACGATTAACACCTAGTCGCCAGGTATTTGATGACATAATTTATCATAAGCTCTATTTGTTGGCTTAATACATGACAACTGACAAATGCTCAAGTGGCTTGTTAATCTCGATTATCAACTCGTGAAAAAGATGATGGGGAGTGAAAAGAATAATTTCTTTCCAGTCTTTTTGCCTTGCACCATTTCTTAGAGCGAAATGATTCCTTAATTAGAAACGGATAAGCTATCTCTTGATAGAAAATTTTCAGCAACTTTGTCAGAATCTCAAGAACTGACTCATTCTGTTTCATAATGATTGGAATTGAAATTTTGTCTGGTAGTAGAATTCATTGAATTCCAGAAATGATGGGAAACAATTCCCCAAAAAAGTCAAAAATTGTAGTAAAAAAGCAATCTAACTCTATTTTTATCCGAGTGTTCATTTGAAATTCTGAGAGTTTTAGCCTTGCTGATTATCTGGTCAGATCATGATAAATAATCATCACATGTCAAACCTTACTTTTTAATCTGAGGCTTGATTTTTTGAATTTTTTTGGCATCTTTTGAATTTTGACCGATGTACAGATGATCAAAATTTGGGAAAAACTGTGTTCCAATAAATTTAAATGAGTCGATTTTTTACCTCAAAGTTGTTAATTTTTTTCAGGGAAACAATGAGGATGGAGAAGAGTTCACCGTGAAGTACTTGCATCCATATTCCTCGGTCATATCTCGAACAACTTTCTCTTGGTTTTTTGCTATTTTGAAACTTGGCTACAGAAGACCCATCACTCTGGAAGATCTTGGTACAATGCCTAAAGAATTTTCACCTGAAGCTCAGTTCAGAAATTTCAATAAATATTTCGAAAAACACTCACACAAAAGGACTGCAGAAGGCAAAAAAATTTGCTTGTGGAAATGTTTGTGGCCTGTGTTCGGTAGAGGACTCCTAATTGGTGCACTATATCGTATTCTGGCCGATATTTTCGGGCTTTTTGGTCCCATATCGATTCAGTATATTTTGGAGTATGTTGATAGTGTGAAAAATACCACGATGACCAGTATAAATCCTATGGAAAGGAAAAAAGTTGAGTTAAAGAAGTGGAAAATATTTCAGCTTGTCATTTATTAGTTTCGTTTTTTTCATCAGATACCAACATCTTCAGAATTTTTTTCCAACGGATTTCTGATCACATTCCTAGTTCTTTGCTCAACTTTTGCTCAGAGTACTTTCTCAAATTCCTTCAATCACTTTGCAGTTCTTCAAAGCATACAATTAAAAAGTGCTCTCCAGGTACGTATCGAATTGAATTTTCTGCCTTTGACCTGAACTTAAATTAAAATGCAATTTTTCAGTGTTTAATCTACAAAAAAGCACTGAAAATGGCACCATCAAGAGCTCTGGACATTGGAAGTATCTCAAATCATATGAGTTCCGATACTTTAGACATTATTATGCTCTGTGGAATGGGACATTATGTGTGGGCAGTTCCATTGAAGGTAATTGTTTGCAATGGAAGAGTTTTGTTCTTGTTTTAATCACAATTTCCTTGAACCACCAGATAATGGTTCTCTTGTTTCTTCTCTATTTACAATTGGGAGTGAGTGCATTGATTGGTTCGAGTGTGGTTCTAATATTAATGCCCTTACAGTATGCATTGGGAAAGAAACTTAGTGATGTTCGAAGTCATTCAATGGTGAGTACTATGATATGATTGGCTATTCCATCTTCTCAGGCTATCATTTTATCTAGTCCGTTTCAGATGAGCGACTTCGCAAAACAAATGAGCTGATCACAGGTATCAAACTTCTCAAACTCTTGAACTGGGAACTGTATTTCTGTAGAAAAGTGGAGGAAGTTCGAAATGAGGAACTTCAATATCATCGCAAAGATGCTCTCTATGTGGCATTGATCAGTAAGCAGAACGTTCAAGCTATTTTTTTCATCAAAAAACTTTATCTTGAAATTATTTCGCTTCTCTACAGCAATTATGACACAAGCTACATCGATAATGCTCTCGTTGGTCACTCTTTCCCTTTATCCTTACATCGAAGGCCAAGCTCTTCAACCATCTAAAGTTTTCACAGGCCTTGCTCTATTCAATCAACTCACAGTGCCTCTGAACATTATTCCCGTTGTGGTGCCTATGTTTATCAGTGCAACGAATAGTTTGGGCAGACTGTCAAAGTATTTATCGCAACCGGAAATAGAAGTGAGCTCAGCATGTCAATCGCTCAATCAAGATAATGACTACGAGATGGAAAGATCAGAGATGGTTACATCCCTTCAATCTGAAATCATCACGGAATCTGATAATTCTGCTAAGAGAGAAAGCATAAGCCTCCATAGACTTGTTCCCTCATTACCAGAAACATCCGAGACATCAGAGACATCAGAGATATCACAGATTGAACAATTAATCTTGGAGACTTCTAATAACAATCACGGAAACAATGTCAACAAAATATTTGCTGTCACCATTACGAATGGTAGTTTCACCTGGGATGCTCACCATGCGAATGCTACCCTGAAGAATATCAACATAGCCATTCCTTCTGGTAGCTTGACAGTGATCACAGGATCTGTTGGAAGTGGCAAGAGTTCTTTAGTTTCAGCGATGGTCAACGAGATGATAAGAGTTCATGGTGATGTGCAATGGTCAGAGGGTAACTGTCGTATCGGTTACCTACCCCAAACACCATGGTTATACAATGTGAGCCTTCGAGATAATGTTGTTTTCGGTGCACAATATGAGCCTGAATTGTATTCAAAGATCAAGGAAGTTTGCTCTCTTCAAGCCGATATTGATCTGCTTCCGAATAAGGATGATACTGAGATTGGTGATCGAGGCATCAATCTAAGCGGTGGCCAGCGACAAAGAATAGCATTGGCCAGAGCAATCTATTCAGATACATCAACTGTTATTTTGGATGACCCTTTCTCGGCTCTCGATCCAAAAGTTGCTGGACAAATATTCAAGAATGCTATTGTTGACTATCTTTTGGCAAAAAAGAAAACAGTTATAATTGTCACTCATGACTATGATGTGATTCGACAAGCTGAACAAGTTGTTATCATGAATTCTGGGGAAATCGAATTTTTTGGTGGCTTTTCTCAACTCAAATCTTCCAATGTATCCTTCTTCCAGCGTGTGATCAATCAGGAGGCTGAAAAAACTCGTAGATTCCAGACTGATCAGATCACCACCCAAGAACGTCGCATGCTATGGCGCTTGGTCAGTCGACGGTGCTTGGTTCGAACTGTTTCCACTGTTGAAGCCTCATACAAGCATCGACCACATGGTTTGATGCGTCAAGTCAGCAATGATCCATCATGTCCACTTCCTTGTGATGACTATATGTACATGGGCTATACAAACAGCCAAGCTTGTGGAAAGCATGAACTGTCTCCTGTGGAAAATAGTTCTCGAATTTTAGCTCGAACAGGAGCCCTTCGCTTGATTTCTGACGATTCAGGCCATTCACGATTAAGTTCTGATATTAGCTGGACATCATTCGAACGACAGCCACGTGAGCGTGTTCGTTCTTTCACTAGTTCGAAGAAGCCTACTCTCAAAAAATTAGTATCATTAATTCTAGCCGATTCTGAGGTCAAGCAAACATTGCACACAGTTTCAGGCCAGCAGCAATTGGAAAGTTCCGCTGCGATGCCCTTTCTTCCCAATTCCATGGAGAATCAGCCCTCTGAGAGATGTGGGCTCAATAGTCAAGAAGAGATTCCAGAGACTGGCTCAATTGCTTTGAAAGTCTATTGGCTCTACATTCGTTCTTGTTCCATATCTCTTTCTGTTCTCACCTTGTTTTTTCTAATTGCTTCTCAAGTTTCGAAAATTTTAACCGATTTTTGGCTTGCAAACTGGACTGAACGTCGTGCTTTGAGTCAATCTGTGGCCAACTCATCTAATGGAATATCTTACAACAATACTACCACTTTTGAGCTCACAATTAATGTATCTCGTTTGAATCCAGAGTCACCATCGTCATTGACATCCTCACATAATTTAGAATACTATATCACTGGCTACTTTGCACTCTCTTTGACTACCATCTTGATCTCTCTTATAACTAATATTTTATGTCAACTTACCTCTTTGAAAGCAGTCAGAATTTTGCACAATCAAATGATTAATAGTGTTGTGAAGTGTTCGGTCCACTTCTTTGACGTCAATCCTATTGGAAGAATTTTAAGTCGTTTCTCCTCTGATATATCTACCATTGATAAGGTGAACAGATTTTACGAAAGATTGACTCATGGCATATAAACCAATTAATAATAATGAAGAATTCTAATTATCCTCTCTGCTTTTAGGAAGTTACAGCCACTCTTCCACGACTATTACGCTTCACCTTACTGTGCCTCTCAGCAATTTTGGTGGATATTATCGTTACTCCATGGTTCCTATTTGCCGCCCTCGCTATTGCAGCTATTTATTACGTGCTACAGGCATTCTTCCGAACGACTTCCATTGAATTGCAAAGAATTCAAAATGCTACAAATTCACCAATTTTTTCCCATTTCAATCAAACCTTGACAGGACTATCAACTATACGCTCATTCAAAAGAAGTGACTTTTTCACAAAACAGTTAGAATCTCGAATAGATTCCAATAATCTAGCTTTTTTGATGGTCAACTCAGCCAACTGTTGGCTTGGAATTTCTTTGGTAAGAATTTACTGACACTGATCAAGATTCACTCTACAAATGCTAGAAATTGGTGATTCTCATGATTCTTGGACTCTTTTCTAGGATTATCTTGGAGGAGTGATTCTATCTTGTGCTACCATTACCGCCATAGTTGCTGCAATTCATGGTAAAGTTAGCACTTCATTTGTTGGCCTTTGTATCAGCTACACACTACTCGTTCCAATCTATCTCAATTGGGTGGTCAGAAACTTGGCCAGCCTCGAGATGTACATGAGCTCGGTTGAAAGAGTTCATCAGTACAGTACACTTGAGCCTGAAGATAAAGACACAGTACAGGGTGACTAATTGTGAAATGACCTGGTATCACTAGTTTAGAATAGATGATAATGTCTCTCCATCTTACCACAGATACACCTGAAGGATGGCCATCAAGTGGCAAAATTTGGCTAAGAGAAGTCCTAATCAGCTATGATTGTACAATTGACCCCATTTTACATAATATGAATTTGCGAATCAGACATGGTGAAAAGGTAAGTAGTTACATATTGCAAAGTTTTGGTTGGATAGTCTATCAGAATTTTTATAACTATAGGGAGATTGGAAGATGTAGAGATATCCATTATTTCGATCAATTTTGTACCCAAAAGTATCTGAATTATTTACTGCAAAGAGAGGCTTAAATCAATTATCTATCTCTTAAAGGTTGGAATATGTGGAAGAAGTGGATCGGGAAAGTCGTCCGTTATAATGGCCATCATGAAAATGGCCCCCGTTCGGAAAGGTTCTATCTCAATCGATGGAATGGATATTTCTCAAGTTTCGGCTGGTTTTGTTCGCAAAAAAATTGCTCTTGTTCCTCAAGAGCCAGCAGTCTTTTCAGGAACTTGGAGGTAAATTTTTAAATATTTTCCCACAAACGAAACGTTCATTTCTCGATTCTATTCTATTCTTTGCGCAGAGAAAATCTTGATCCATTTGATGAGTATTCCGATGAAAAAATATGGAAAGTCTTAGAGGAGCTGGACTTGAGAGGATTGACCAATAATTTGTATGAGAGCATTAACACCGAAGCGATTGGCTTGAGTTTGGGTCAGCAACAGCTGATTTGTTTTTCACGAGCTCTACTCAAGGATAGTCCTATCCTGATTCTGGATGAGGCAACTTCCTCTCTGGATGCTGAAAAAGAGGGCTTGGTCATGGATTTGGTGAAACGAATGAACAAAACTGTGATATCGATAGCCCATCGAACTGCAACATTACTCGATTTTGATCGTGTTATTGTTTTAGAAAAAGGTTTGATTGTGGAGGATGGTCGACCTCAAGATTTAGTGGCTAAAAAAGAGGGTTTGTTCCGTTTCCTGTTGCGCTCAGAAAGTGTCGTCGAGACATGAAGCTGGGGAGAACTTCATCCATCGACTGTCTCAGAGAAGTAAGATTCAATATAGAGCCTCCTAAAAACATTGGTCTATCCAAATAGAAAAGTGAATGAAATGACGAATTGAAAGTGAAGTCACATATTATGAGATGAACAAGTGAATCAGGTTCATAGTTCTACCATTTGGAATAGAAAAATCTCGACTCGCTAGGCTCTTGTTGAAGAATATCCAACACTCCAGAAATCAATACAAATATTTTCTGACAAGCTTTGTGTCTAGAATTAAATTATGAAATCTTGGTACGATAATATCTATGAATGATCTTCTCAAGGCAAATCGCCTCGATCGATCAAGAAAACTTGTGCTAGTAAATGGTTTGCCATGTCATGGATCCGATTGATATTTTTATAACAGAATGCTCCGTTCTTCTTTGAATAGAAATTCATCTATTCGAGAAAATGAGAGCTCATTTACTTCAGCATTTCGATAATACATTGGTCTCAAGACTACTCAGCTCTTGGTATTGGACAGAGTTTAGTATTAACTTTGACCTTTTCCATGAACTCGATGATTTTTTTGGGCATCCATTGGGCTTTCTCTTTCACCTGTGTCTTGAGGTCCTCCAGTAGGTCACATGGCCCATGCATCATGTGGTACTCTTCGTCCCAGGAATCAATTTGGCTCTGCCAGAAATCGGGTGTGAAATTTTTCAAAATTTCTTTCACAACAAAAGATTTTTGCTTCTTTCGTAAGAATGAAATCAGAGAAGAAACTTTGCCCTCCATAATATAATTTTGTATATAAACTGCATACTGAAATAAAAATGGAATGAACTGATCGGGCTCGATTCCAATCCATGGCATGTTTGGATCTTCCTTTTCTTGATACATTTGGAGAGCCACATAAAGCATCGACTTGATTCCAAAAAGACGATCTTTTGCATTTGCGAAAGGCACATACTCTTTGACCATTGATGTAAGCCAAGCTCCACGAATATTGACATTCTGGGTTCCACTGTTAAGTGAATTGTCATCCATATCATTTACCAAAGATTCACAGTTCCCATTTTTCACACAATTAATCCAGCTTTCACGATTCTTCATAATGTGGGCAATGAATTTGTTACCATCGATGTGTTTTTGGCCCTCAATAGGAGCATTGACATCTGAAATGTGGTAATAACGGAATTGTCTTATTCAATAAAATTATGCAAATGGTAATTGAATACCTCGATTAGCTGCATCTTGAATAGCCCAGGAGAGGAAGGGAAACAAGTCACTCAAGTCTCCTGAAAAGAGAGTATTTCACAGGTTAAAGAGTGAACGAAAATACATTTATCTTGAAACGCAGAAAATTATCATCATGTATCTACAAATTCATGGGAATTATAGCCTTTTACCTTTTAGATTTGTGGACTGTGAATAGCATTGGATAGCACACAAAGAGAAAATCACTGCAATCAGTATCAAACGCATCTTGAACAAATTTTTGAGAATCGAGATTGCAAGTCTTAAGAAGGCTGATTGCAATTAAAAAATATCCAATCTGAAAGTGAAATTTTGAACCAATGATCTGACTCGTGGCACGAAAGGTGATGATTATAATTAGACGTCAATCACTATATCTCTTCATTGGAGGGGGGAGAAGTCGTGAGGCTACTTTCTCTGGCTAAAAGGATAGCATCAGCTCCTCTGAGATGAGTAGATTTTCTATTTTTCTCAAAAAAATGAAAAAAAAATCACAAATAAATTACAAATAAATTACAAATTATAAGACCCAATTTTTCGATCGATAAGCGAAATGAAGTGAGGTAGAGCTATGAGTTGAGTTGTCCAATTGTTGGATTTTGTGGTATTTTCTCAGACGTTTTCAGTATTCAGAACACGAAATTTTTATCTATGAGGTTAGATTGGCCCAAAATCTACAAAACTTCAAGAATCGATCTACATGTCCTGCTCTTTCGGAGCATCTTTTGATTGCCAAAAAGAATAAAAAAAGGAAAAAAATTGAATTTTCTGAATCATCAGCTCGAGGCAAGTTACTAGCCAAAAGAAAGAATTGCTAAATTTTCGAAGCAAGAAAATTATTCTAACAGGATTATCGATGAAGTTTCTCCTGAGAGCATTTTCTCTTCTTGCTCTCTCCCTTTCTCTCAAAAAAATTTCCTTTCTCTCTCTCTCTCTCTCTCTCTCTCTCTCTCTCTCTCTCTCTACTATCAAACTAAATTACTTTTAATTTTTCTCGTTGTTCAAACTTTCTTAATCTATTGATTACCTTGACAGTTTTGCTGATCACCGTGTTCAAGTATCGTTCGAACAGCATCCCCACCTTCTCACCACTCTCTGGCCAATTGATAATTTCACAGATTTAATACAAATTAGTTTCAAATTAATCACAGATGCATCACATTAAACAAGCATCTTCAAGAATTTACAGCCTCTTGCATACTTTAGTGAAAGTAAGCTCATATTTTCATTCCATCTTGAACACATCTCGATTGGAAGTTGAATGAGTGATAATCATGCTTCTTTCAAATTTTACATAGTTTTTGGTCATTCTGCCCTTTGGTACCGTTTACAGAGAAACAAGAGCTTGCTATGAACTCAAAGCCAATGTTAGAACTGTTTCTTTAACTTGGTTTTCAACTACCTAATGAGTATGGGAAACTTTACCTCCGAGTTCCCATATTCTTTTCCCCTGATAATAAGTTCCGAGTTGCCAACAAACTTTTTCAAGTTCCTCTGGAAAATTTGTCCTTCAGAATCGAGGAAATCATGAAAACAGGGCCTGATCTCGATTCATGCTGTAAATCTATCAATTTTCTCACTTGAATCACTGATGATTCAAGTTCCCAAAAGGATCTAATTGTTGAAAGAATTGGGGACCTCGAAATCATCAAGATCTCGGGTGTTATGTGAAAAATTTTATTTCCACGCCACAAAGAGGTCATCGAATATATGTGGAAACTTCAATAGTGGAGATATAAATGGATAGATATGTTCGGGCAAGATAAATTTTCATCGTTATGCAAGTAGCACCACTTTTGATGGGTTGATAGATATCTAATCATCAGCACATTGAATCTTTCAAAAAAAGGAATTTTCAGGCAACTCCTCCAAGCAATTCAAGTAAGTAAGTGGCAAGTAAGTACATTCTTGCTGCTTACTCTTCTTTCCGTTCATTTTGGTTCATCAAATCAACAATTTTGAATATGTTCATCGATTATCGAATTCGGTTTTTCACGAGGTTCTCTTATGCTTCATCGATCGATTGATTGACAAAAACTGATGTGTTCGCTTATTAACTCTTCAACTCTCCATGATGAGCAAACGTGAGAACAATTTTGAGTCTCTTTCACACATGATAACCCGTTGGAATTGGAATCGAAAGGCTGACAAAAACGTTAGAACTTGTTTAGCTGGTGGAGCTGGTGGGCTGGATAGATGGCTGTGCGAGCAAGTGGAAGAGTGTTCAAACGTTGCCGAAAAACGTTGGAACGTCCGAAGTATCGCTTCACTATCTGAGTTCAGCCCAACTCGCTTGCCAGATCGGAATCAAAATTATCGATCAGATCGGCGAAACCAGTATCAAGAGAGTGCTTTCGGTTTTTCAGCATCATTTTCTTCTTAACATCGTTTTTAATTCATCTTCTTGTTGGCGAAATCCAATCAATTTCGGAATGTCGATCTCAGTTTGGTAACCAACTTTAAGACAAGCCTCTGATTCATTTCTTTTTATTCCTCAATTTTTGGTCCCAAAAAAAGTTTTTGCCATGAAGCTGTTTGCCATATTCTTGACATCTCTCCTGTTGTTTGGTGAGTTAATGTGTTTAAATATATGCGTGTGTGTGTGTGTGTGTGATGTTTCGTATTACACTTTACCTGGTATTAACTCCAATTGGGCTGTAAGACATCATTTTGTGAAAGTATTCGTTGAATTTTCCCCAAACTGGTCTTTCCTGTCTCTTCGATTTCTCTTTTCCATTCGAAGAACCAATGGTGATGGAAATCTCAAATTTTATTCCATCTTTTTTTTGTGATTTGAAAATTTTTTCCATTCAAATCATAGTTTCAATCCTTCTCCATTCATTCAATTAAAGACTCATCGGATGATCTTAATGATTGAATGATGAATGGTTTGCATGTTTTCGAGTGTGTCATCATCGTATTTGAGCTTGCTGCTCATTCATGTCGATCCCAGTCGATTCTATTCAGGCCACGAATCGCTGAGCCTATTGGAATTGGCACATTCAAAAATAAGACTGAGCCAGGTGAAAGAGAGAGAGAGAGAGAGAGAGAGAGAGAGAGAGAGAGAGAAAGAGAAAGATCGTGTGAGCGAGACGAGCTAAACATTCTCTCCAACAATTACCCGGTGTAAGAGTATTTTTAACCGATGAGAGAAGCTGCGAGGGAAGATTCTGACTTTGAGATCAGTCGTTTGAAGTGCTAACTTCTCACGACTTCATATTCTTAATTTATCATTTTGTGCTGCAGCTTCTCTCACCCTAGTAAGCTGAGACGATGGATCAACAGGAACTACTTTCAACTGTGAAGAAATCCAAATTCTCTATCCAATATATCTAGTATTGATCGAAAACTATTGATCGATCCATCCCACTTGAAACCGTATATTAATGGGTTTTGTCGATTAGTAATGAAAAAATTTGCTGAAGAGAGAAGAATTTTCATTTGAATTTTCAATTATCTCATCAAATATTTTAGCAGGAGAGTCTCTTCAACAAGGCCGTCGAGCACCACAATCAGTTGGCCAGGGCTCTGGCAGTCAAAGTTCTGGAAACAATCGTCGCAATCCACCTTCACCACCATCACCATCCCAGTCTTCAGGTGGACGCGGTTCACCGCCATCGAGAGGCTCAGAATCGGAAGGAAAAGAAGATGAGGAAGATGATGATGATACCGTTCCATTCAATTGTCCCAGGTCGGATGGCCTTTACGCTGATCCTGGCAATTGCAAGCGATTCTATTTGTGTGGAGCTTGGCATGCCTATTCTCAATCTTGTCCTCCTTCACTCTATTTTGATGATAAACTCAAGTTTTGTACATTCAAGACGGCAGCTCTTGCATGTGGGCCGATCGAAGAGAATGAAGAAGAGAAAGCAGCGACGAACCAAGACAAATTGACTATTTGCGACAAGCAACGATGCCAATTGCCCAACTGCTTCTGTTCTGACGAGGGAACATCAATACCAGGTCAGTCAATTATCCGTTTGGAATTTTTTCCATTTCCAGGGTCTTCAAGCATAATACATTCTCTTGGCACTTAAAATTTCCTTAGTATAGCAGACACAATATTTCATCAGTTGATATTCAATTGATCAAGTACCTTAGTTTCCAAAAAAAATTTGAACAGCGAAATTGGGCTAAGAGTTTCCTTTGTCTCCGAAAAGAATTGATAAGAGAAAGAGAGAGCTTTCTTGAAAAAATCTTCCGGAAGAAAGTACTTAGGAATCGATGTGATATTCAGCTACCCTAATGAAGTTCAACAAACTAACATTTTCCATCTTGTTTCTTAAGGAAATCTTCAACCTTCCCAAACTCCACAATTTGTGCTTCTTGGTTTCAGCGGAGCAATTAATGAGCTTGTTTACGATCAGTACAAGAAGGTTCTTGGGTACAATTCAAAATTTAACCCAACACAATCGAAGTGAGTTATTCTTCACACATAATCGTTCAGCAAACTCTCGATTCTCAATCACTGCCCACTCATTTTTTGTTCATTCAAATTCATTCTCATACCAATTTCGTTCTCAGACATAATCCTAATGGCTGTGGAATAAAAGGCACTTTTTTCGTAAATCACGAATATGCTAATTATGCTGAAATTCAATGGCTGGCTGGAGAAGGGCATGAGATAGCCATTCACTCAATCACGTAAGTTTTTTTTGTTTGTTCTATTGAAAACATGAGATAACCTTCACTCTATCTGCTAGGCATCGACTTCCCGAAATTTGGTGGACAGATCAAGCCAACTACAGTCAATGGGCTGAAGAAGTGATCGGAATGAGAGAAATCATATTGAAGTTTGCCAACGGAGGCTCTTCCAATGGAGTCCTCACTCGAGACAATATCGTTGGTTTAAGGGCACCTTACATGAAACCAGGTTAGTTTAATGGAGTGAATCTAATGGAAATGATCATCCATGAAGCTCAAAAAATTTGGCTCATCGATAGTCCTCAATTGGCTGTCGATAAAGGTTGATTAAGCCCGTACTTATAACAAAGTACAACTGAGCTCTTCCTGTCACATGATATCATTCATCCTATTATTAGAGGCTGCTTTTCAACCAAAACTTGGCTCCTCCACGATAATGAGATCTTTCAGATAGTAAACTTGAATTCAGTCAGGAGCAAAAAAACTACTGATTGTTTACAATACAAAAGGGAAATCCTGAAAAAAATCAGGTGAATGATGAAAGCTCACTTAAAATCTGAACAAAACTTCTTCTTATTTTTTAAGGTGGAGATCCCATGTTCGAAATGATACATGATTTTGGTTTGACATACGATTCAAGTATTGTTGCTCCCCGAATTCCAACACCAATATGGCCATTCACATTTGACTACAGGTAATCAATTGAGTCTATTCGACCAGTGATGAAAAAATGGTCATTTAATCGAATTTTCTGGTGTACATGTAGGCAGCCATTCGAGTGCTCATCCAATCCTAGTCAAAATTCTGGTAATTCTCCAAAAGACACAAGAGGCTCAGAAATTCTTAACAATGATGGCCGAAACGGAAGGGGACCATCGCAGCCACGAGAAAGACGATCAGTCATGGATCAGTATGATGTGCATTCCAGTAGTCGTTCAAAAAGATCTTCCCCCTATCTTGGACGTCCTCTCAAATGTCCCACAAAACCTTATCCAGGATTATGGGAAGTTCCTATCAATCCTTACTTCAATGAATTCAACACTTGCCATCATTTGGATCAATGCGTCTTTCCATCTGCTGATGAGAATGATGATGGAACTGATATTGCCGACTTTCTACTTGAAAACTTTAATCGACATTATACCACAAACAGAGCACCATTCCAATTGAATTTCCACGTTACATGGTTCACCAGTAAGCCGAAAGTTCGAGCTTTAAATAAATTCATCGACAAGCTGCTTAAAGAGTATAGAGACGTTTATTTCGTCACCTATCAGCAATTAATTCAATACATGAAGAATCCAGTGCCTGTAGACTCATTGAATTTGAAATGTGAAAACAAAACTGCTAATTCAGCATGTAATCGACCGCATACTTGCGTTTTGAAACATTATCTGGACAAGAATAACGAAGCTGCTGAGCAGGATAAATCTGTTCGTTCGGATACTCGTTACATGCCCCTTTGCTTCACTCAATGTCCCCAGGTGAGAATCAATTTGTTACACTTTAGTAAAATTGTAGCCGTATCCCCTTCAAAATTTACCAATTTGATTGTAATTGAAAGGTCTATCCATGGTATGGCAATCACGCTGGATCATCTCGAAATTTCAAAACCATAATGGAACTAGTGGAAGACGCAGTTGGTCCGGCAGCCGAGGAGAAGCCACAACAGTCATAAATCATGATTATCATCAAATGAATAATGTTTCACCGTTTTTGATATAGCATCGATAATTAATTTTTGTCCATCTCTAGCGATATTTGCACCAGTAAAGTGATTGAATGAGAAAACTTTTCGCCAAGTTAATTAATTAATAGAACACCACAGACACTGTAGTTGTGAATAAGTACTTAAAAAGTGTGGCCTTTACTAGGTATGGCCGGGAAAGAAGCTGTGCCAAAAGGTTTGGCCCAAATTGCAGTGGAAAAAGCAGAGAGAGTAGTTCTACACTGTTTACACCACAGATTAATCTAATTAATCTAATCTGTGGTTTACACACTGTCTTATCTTTTGTGAAGAACGAGGTGGATGGATAGCGTGTGTATCATCTCTCACTGTGACCCAAGTAGAAGCGAGAGTAGGACACGAAAGTGAGAGTGATGTAGCTCCCAATGGCTACCCTCGAGCTCATCAATTCATCATTATTTAAACTTTTCACCTCATCTCAGTATCACATCGGTTCCTTCTATGGCTAGTGCTAGTCAAGTCATGCATTCTTGAGCTAACAGGTACCAAAGAAGATGAATGAATTGTGCACCATGTGTGGGGATAAAGTTTCAGGTTATCATTATGGAATTCTCACCTGTAAGTGGTGCGAAGGTTTCTTTGAACGCGTATTTCAAAACAAAAAGTTTATACTTGTATTGTGGACCTAACCGTGAAAAGAGACGATGTTCCTTTTTTCCCTTCCAAAAGTGTCTCGAAATGGGCACGAAACTCGAAGCTGTACCTGCTGATCGTATACACAGCGATCAAGATAAGTTCGAGCCCATATACAAGAGAGATAGAACTCGACGACTTCAATTGATGCGTGAGTGGCAAATGATTCGTTGACAAGCATTACCATCAGTTTGCTATCATTGTTCCAGTTTGAGGTCCGGTTCCGTCTAAGTTGACGATTTTCTGAGCCTAGTGGCATCAAATCCCGACCTATCAGCCAGTGTGTATTCTGATGAGATCAAGCAAGAATTGATACAAATTCCTCAACTTTCCTCCTGATGACAAAGAATGGCAAAGTCTACTTATCTTGGCTGCCCAATAAAAACTTTCAATCAGTGTGTAGTTGACTGGGTGTCTAACAGCATTTTTCTCAAAGACTTGAAAGTTGATGAAATTGAATTCGAGTTTTGATAACGAAGTGAGAAGAAAAAAGTTGCAAATTGTGTTGACGAAATTGATTTCCATTATCCGATACCTTTTAAGCGATATCGGATACTAGTGTTTTTGCTTGGAAAAGGCACTTGATCACATACACAGCTACTGTGCTCTTGATACTTAACTTGGTACATTTTCGATTGGAAAAACTTTTCAATCAAGAGTCGAATTGAATATTTAGTATAGTTTGACATATTTTTTTCACACACTCATATTGAATTCATCCAGTTTGGTTTTTTGCCTTTTCCGTTCCTATTTTAGACACCTTTTTGTGGACAACATTGGACAACTTTGGTGTGTATATTTGATCGGCTCTTTTTACTTGTGCTCACCGAGAGTTGATTATCTACTCTCCGTTGGCATCCTTGCTCATTACGTGTCAAACTCACTTCTTCTCACTTTAAAGTTTATCCTCACACACATTCTCTCACGTACGCCATATGACATTATTTCCTATCCGACTATTGTCTGTGTTACATTAATTTTTCACCCAACAAAATGTCTCAAACAGGTAAGAATACAACAGAAAGCGGAAACACTGTCACAATGTGACAACTCTGTGAATTGATTCTTTCAATTATGCAAATTGATGGTGCTCTCATTCCGCTAATTCGACTTACCAGATTGTCTTGTTGAATCACGAACTATTTTAAACGATTGTCTCTGATAACTTTGATCTTTCTTCCTTCAGCAACCAATCCTTACCAATCTCTTCTGACCGAGCTGTCATTAGACAATATCAGCTACAAATTCTATGATATTTCTAAGCTCGAACCGGCCAAATTCGGTAAGTTTTCCTCCTTCATTTGTGATTAATGATCTTTCATTGGTCATAAATCACTCTTCATTCGTTTTTCACCCATTGATTGTGAAATATTGCTATCAAACTGAAGAGTCAACTTTTTCTTTCCAGCTCGCTTACCTTTCTCGATACGAGTGCTACTCGAGTCAGTGGTCCGGTGTTGTGATGGATTCTTGGTCCACGATGCGGATGTCCGCAGTGTTTTGGATTGGGAAAAAGCTCAAAACAACAATGTTGAAATTCCATTCCGACCATCTCGAGTTATTCTTCAAGATCTAACGGGTGTTGCTGCTTTAGTCGACTTTGCGGCTATGCGAGATGCTTTCAAGCGTCTTGGTGGATCAGCCGAGAAAGTTAACCCTCTGTGCCCAACTGACTTAGTCATTGACCACTCTGTTCAAGTCGATTACTCGAGAGTGTAAGATCCTTCATATTCTTTCCTTCACATTTGTTCAATTGTCCAAATTCTCCCGCATTCCATTCCAAGTTTTTCAGTATTACCATTATTTCGTTCATTATTTTACCCTTTGAAAATGTGAAAAATTAGTAGCACTGTTCAAATCCTCAAGTCATGTGCTAAAATGTGTATAGTTTCTCTCGATTTTGCTTAAGTACTCTCTCTGTATTTTGCATGTATATTGGCTGCTTCTTTTTCAATATGCATGCAGATTAATTGATGGTTAGACATAGATTTTGGTTTTATTTGCAGTATTTTGAGCGCTAAAGGCAAAGCGGTTTTCAAAAATGGCGATAATGGTCATAAAGAGACAAAACTCTGTACCGATTGTGAGCAATCTGGTCGTTGCATGTTTAGTGGTGATCGGAATGCAGATCATGGAGTGAAGCAGAATACCCAAAGTAAAAACAAACAAACAGTCAATGATATTGAGAACTGGATTCCTCATAGTTTTGACAAAATTCGGCAAGAATCTTGTCCGTTTCACCAGCTCAGATCGCTTGGGTCAGATTCTCAATGCCCATCTCTCGTGCTCTTTCTTTGGCTCCTATCGATTTGATTGAATTTTCATTCAGTTTTGATTAATTGGTCTCAACGACTTCCCCGTTTTCCAACCGAATCGATGATCTCAGAGAAGAGCCATCAACCAGTAATTTTTCAATTCAATTTTTCAATTCTTCCACAGGGCTGAATCTCTTGAAAAAAATCAAGACCTCGAATTCGCTAGGAATAAAGAACGATTTCAATTCCTAAAATGGAGTTCAAAATCATTGCAAAACATGACCATTGTCCCCCCAGGCAGTGGTATCTGCCATCAAGTAAACTTGGAATACTTAGCAAGGGTTGTGTTCAAATCAGACGATAACATACTTTTTCCTGATAGCTTGGTCGGTGCAGATTCTCATACAACCATGATCAATGGTCTCGGTATTGTTGGATGGGGAGTCGGAGGGATAGAGGCTGAAGCTGTTATGCTCGGACAGCCGGTGAGCTTGGTGATCCCTCAAGTAGTTGGTTACAAACTGATGGGTAGCCTACCTCCTCTGACAACCTCTACCGATCTTGTCCTCACAATAACGAAGGTATTTTCTTAATATAATGGGATAATGTAACACTCAATTTCTCTTTAACTTCAACTTTAGCACCTTCGACAAGTTGGTGTTGTTGGCAAGTTTGTGGAGTTCTTCGGCCCTGGAGTCGCTCAACTATCCATTGCAGATCGAGCAACCATTGCAAATATGTGCCCGGAATATGGAGCAACGATTGGTTTCTTTCCAGTTGATGAAGTGGCAATATCCTACTTGCAACAAACGGGCCGTGAACAACGGCTAATCGAACTTATTAAGAAGTATCTCATAGCCACCAAAATGTTCCGAAATTATGATGATAATTCTCAGGACCCCGTTTTTAGTCAAGTCATCGAGTTAGACCTCGCTTCGATAGTGCCATCGCTTAGTGGCCCGAAGCGTCCTCAAGATAAAGTTGCAGTTTCAGAAATGCGGGAAGATTTTCTACGATCTCTGACCAACAAGCCTGGCTTCAAAGGCTTTGGGTTATCGGGTGACAAGGTGGAAGAGAGATCAAAGTTAATCTATGAAGGAGAAGAATTCTCTCTAGCCCATGGCTCAGTGGTGATCGCAGCTATCACCAGTTGTACTAACACTTCTAATCCCTCCGTAATGCTTGGAGCGGGACTTTTAGCCAAGAAAGCAGTAGAGAAAGGTCTCAGAGTATTACCCTACATAAAAACTAGCATGTCACCAGGTTCAGGAGTAGTTACTTACTACTTACGTGAATCTGGAGTTAGTAAATACTTGGAGAAGCTGGGCTTCGACATTGTCGGGTATGGCTGTATGACTTGTATTGGAAACAGTGGCCCTTTACCTGAACCTATCGTTGAAGCAATTGAAAGCAAAAACTTGGTAGTTGCAGGTGTTCTCTCTGGCAACAGAAATTTTGAAGGACGAATTCATCCTAATACAAGAGCCAATTATTTGGCTTCCCCAATCCTGGTAGTAGCATATGCTCTGGCTGGAACTATCGTCATCGACTTTGATAAAGATCCAATTGGGAAAGGTAATGGAGGTGAGGACGTTTTTCTACGAGATATATGGCCTTCAAGAGAGGAAATTCAACAGGTGGAGCAAAAATTCGTCATTCCGGCAATGTTCAAAGAAGTTTATTCAAAAGTTGAAACTGGTAACGAAAAGTGGAATAGCTTATCTGTGGCAGAATCCTTACACTATCCATGGGACCCATCCTCTACCTACATAAAATGCCCTCCATTTTTCGATGATATGACTGTAGATCTTGCTCCAATGAAACCTATTCAGCAGGCTAGAGTTCTGCTTAATTTTGGAGACTCCGTGACGACTGATCATATAAGTCCAGCTGGAACTATTGCAAGAAGTAGTCCTGCTGCAAAATATCTGATGGAAAGGGGGTACGTACCATATGCATACTTGATTTTGACCATCTTCATCAAAATATCATGATTTTCTCTTATTCTTGTACAGAGTTGATCCTAAAGATTTCAATTCTTATGGCTCTCGAAGGGGTCATGACGAGGTCATGGCTCGAGGAACTTTTGCAAATATCCGTTTGGTCAACAAACTCATTCCGAAACAAGGTTCCAGAACTCTACATATTCCAAGCAATCAAGAGCTCTCAGTTTTCGATGCTGCTGAGCTCTACAAGAAAGAAGGAACTCCTCTCATTATTCTTGCTGGTAAAGAGTATGGCACAGGATCTTCAAGAGATTGGGCTGCGAAAGGTTGGTTGATCCAGCTCCTAATTAATGAATCAATTTGTCTTCATATCACTTCATTTCTATTTTCAGGACCTCTTCTGCAAGGAGTTCGAGCCGTTATTGCAGAGAGTTTCGAACGAATTCATCGAAGTAATTTGATAGGTATGGGTATTATGCCACTACAATTCCTCAAAGATGAGAGTGCTACTAGCCTAGGGCTCTCAGGCTTCGAAATTTTCACTATCGATATTCCTCAATCCTTTTCGCCTGGATCCAAGACCACTGTCATGGTAAGATTCTTATAAGAGTACTCAAAATTTTTGGAAATTCTTATTATTCATAATACTGTATCTGCTTGAACTTTCAGGCCGAAATCAATGGAATCCAGAAGAAATTCGAAGTTCTAATTCGATTTGATACTGAAATCGAAATTCAATATTTTATGAATGGTGGAATTTTGCAATTCATGCTGAGACGAATGCTGAAAAGAGGCTGAAAAGTTGTGATAATGTTTGAATAAAATTTGATTAAAACTCGACTCGAAAATGATTAACACTTGCTTAATTATGTATCGAGTGGCATTTTATTCGGAGAAATACATTCATGTGATGGCATGCCATCAAAAAATAGAAAGAGAGAGAGAGAGAGAGAGAGAGAGAGAGAGAGAGAGAGAGAGAAAGAGAGAGAGAGAGAGAGAGAGAGAGAGAGAGAGAGAGAGGCGAGAGAACATGAAAGCTCATTAAAAACCAGCATGCAGGTGATGGTGCCCAACTCTATCTATCCAAGCATTCACTTTAAGTGATTCTGATTAGCTCGATTCGAAGGAATGTGATAGGTGAGTATTTATTCTTTATTTTCCGCCAGACCAGGATTAGGTATAATTATGCAAGAATTTAGGGAAAAAAGACTATCTGAGTTCTCCGTAATTCTGCTGAGTTGGGCTACCATGTAATCAAATTAACCGTCTAACACATGATGTTGATGATAATCCGCGCTTTTTATCCTCATCAAAACTTATCAACGAGATAGAAAGCATATGTATAAATGTATACAAGTAAGAATAACGATCAATCCTTGCCATTTGCTATCACACATACGTATCACAGAATAATTGTTATTATTCTGTGATACACACCATACTCACAACATAGGAAAAATTGGAAAAAGAATGTTGCAAACGTTAGGGGTTGATAAACTTGGGTGAAATGTGGTTTCGTTAAAGCTCCGTGATAATGGTCCCTGGGTTCTTGCCGGAACAGTTTCACATGGGATCAAGCGTGCCGCTGAAAATTTGCCAGGAGTATATTCGAATGTTCGATACTAGAGTCTTGAACGAGGCTTGTTTCATATTGAAAATTTAGATAAATAACTAAGGATCCCAAAGAGATTGCCGAATCATCACTATTCATAATGAAATAGTAAATTAAATTAAATCATTTGAAAAAAATTTAATTCTTTCCCTGTAAGCTTACAAAAAGGCGCGAACTTTTATCAAAACTTCATTTTTCGCGCCATTCTATTGACGAATACTGTTTACACCGGTTTGCACGTGCAAGATCTTGCCGAGATCATCATTTCTTGATTTAAAATCCAATATTTACTGTGAAAATGATTGAAACCATGAATCAAAAGTAGGTTAACTTAATCTCGACATTTTTCCCTAATCTACTGTGATCAAAGTGTTTAGATTGTCCTTAGCGAACGGCTTGCCTTTTTATGAAGGATGGCTGTGCGAGCAAAACTCAGCGATGGTGAGAGACGTTTTCTGATTGATGGTGCAAGTGAAGATTATCGTTCTGATGGTCGACGATGCTGGGATCGACGTGAACTTGACATTGATATTGACAAACTGCCCACATGTGCAGGCTCTTCACAGTTGAGATGTGGCCAAAATCATGTTCTGGTTGGGGTCAAAGCTGATTTGGTGGATTTAGATCCTGGACTGCCAGATCGAGGGAATATCCAATTTTTTGCTCATCTTTCCGGATTATATTCGGAAAACGAATCAGATATTGTGGAAGAAGTTATATCAATATTTGACACTAGTTATAAAGATAGTATGCTTTTAAAATGTTTGGTTGCTCTTGAAGACAAAGTTGTTTGGTCTCTTTTCGTCGATATTCTGATCTTAGAAGCCGAATCGAAAGCATCTCTCTATGATCTGTGTTCTCTTGCAGTAAAAGCAGCTCTTTCAGCTACAAAGTAAGTGTAATACAGTTCTAAGCTTATTCTTGAATTTATTTGTGATTTATTCCATAGATTGCCAAAAGTTTACTACAATCAGGGCAAAGAAATAGAACTGTCTGACCAGCCTTCAGATATGATCTCATTGGATACACACGATATTCCAATCTTTGTCACTGTAACCAGAGTTGGAAATAATTATCTGCTGGACCCAACTGAAGAAGAGGAAGCAGCTAGTGTGTCTAGTGTAACTGTCGCCTTCAATGATCAAAGTGAGATCCTTCATACAAAGAAAATTGGTTCTGGTTCCTTGCACACTGATCCAATTAAAGATCTACTTCCTGTAAGTTCACATTTTGTACTATTCCGATCTAATTTTCACTGATAAATTGTATCCTGAACGTATAGAAACTCTCTACAACTTCCAAGGATTTACACGCTGAGATTGAGAAACGGTGTCGAGAACTCTTGAGTCGGCCTCCAGAAACGTTTGTGCCCATCCAGGAGGAAGAAGCAGCAATCTAACTCTAGAGTTATGTTATTTCCTCATAATATCAGTGTATAAATTTGGATCTTCACACTTTAATCCTTATCCATGATCTTCCTGCGATAATGAACTGGCATCCGCTTGTTTAGTGTAAGAAAAAATTTTGAAAACTACTCTTGAACTCTCGTCGTGTAAATTCATCTCTCTTTGTGAAGTAAAATTTCTATCGAAAGCTAAGTATGGCATGCTGATAAAGAAAGATGAAAGGTTAAAAATTATCATTAGAGAATTTTCAGAAAATTCTGCACTCTTCATAGAAAATTTCTCATCTCACATCCCAAAATCAGCATATTTGTAGAAAAATGTCAGGAAAAAGTAATCCTTCCCAAAAAAAAGATTCAAGATACCAAACTTCCAATTTGCTATACAACTGACGATTCCAAACTGCCACATTATTGTGATGTCGACTCTTATTGAAGATAATTATCTCTTCAAAAGTTTTGGATACAAATATTCACCGTAGATCTGCCCGTTTTCTCATCTTCTCGTCAACTTGGATAATTTCGCATCACTGGTGCAGTGATCATCAGTGGGAATCCTGCCTTATTCAACAGTTATCTGCAGCATCTCTTGTCAGTTTCGATAAAGGCCCTCTTGTGGTTCAACAGCTAAATACATGTACATCGAGGTGATAACAGATAGGCTCATGAATTGATAATCTTTTGAGATTTTTTCATCCGTTGATTAATTTGTAACGAAATTTAGTCAGAAACACTTACTTTCTCTTGAACAGCAGTGTCAAAGTCATCAGCTAATTCATCGAAGATTTGTGTTGTATTTTTAATCTTTGAATATTGTACCAGCACTTCATTCTCTCCCTGTGTTTCTTCAACGTGACCACAAGTTAAGCCATGTCTTCCAAGGTCATCCCGATAATAAGTCAGCTCAGTCCTGAGAAATTACAAAGTATTCTTAGTAAGATAATACCATCAAGAGAATTTCGAGTTCTACCTTTTCCAGGTGGCAAGCCTGGTGACTTTGTTCGAGACGCCAAACTCAATGATGAGGTGTTGAGTCAAATTCAAGACAGCGAAATAATCATCGCTGATAATATGCTGATTCCAGAGATTGCCAAGAAGTGTCCAAAATGCAAGTGGGTTCAGGGAACTTTCGCTGGTCTAGAGACTACTTTTCCTAAATATAGAGAATTTTTCCAGGATGGTGAGAAACCAAACCTCATTGGGACCAGGTTTTCTGGTGAAAGCTTTGGTAAACTCATCGCTGACTATTTTCTATCATACGTAATTGCCGTTGAGCGTAAATTCATCGCTTATCGTGACAATCAGAGTTCTAAGGACTGGAAGCTTCTGCGAACTATAGATACCGCCTCTGACATTCGCACAATCGATGATCTCACCATTGCAGTTTTGGGCTTAGGTTCTATCGGCAAAATTGTGGCGAAGCAATTCTCAACACTTGGATCCAAGGTAATCAGTTACGCTAAGACTGATAAGACCTCTGAAGAGCTCAGGGAAGCTGGTGTTTCATACCACACAACTGATGTAGAGAAAGCTCTGAAAGATGCTGATTACGTCCTGGCCATTCTACCTCACACTCCAGAGACGGCTGGACTATTGAACGGTAGATTCAAAGTTTGTGAGAAGGAGCCAACATTCATCAATTGTGGTAGAGGTTCGTTGATCAGTTCTGATGAGATTATTAAGGCTTTAGACTCTAACTTCATCGGTTGCGCGGTTTTGGATGTTTTTGAAAAAGAACCTCTTCCACCATCAAGTCCTTTATGGACTCATCCGAATGTGGTTATAACTCCTCATGTTTCCGCTCTGACTGGTCCAAAACCTCTGGCTAAAGTTTTCAAGGAGAATTATGATCTTTTCATGAGCAAAAAGCCTTTGAAACTGGTGATTGACTGGACCAAGGATTATTAAAGAGATTGACTGCACAAATTCACTAATAAGTTGAGAAAAATGATTTTTTGAGCACAATTTGTGCAATGAGGTCAAGTACAGTACAAGTACAATGATTTGATAGTCAATGGAATCTATTTGTACCAAAAATTTTTCCAATAAACTCTCTAATTTTTACGCCCATTCAGGTTTTAGATATTTTTTGCTACAAAGATGAGAAGCCTCTTCATTTGAATAGAATCCAGAATATGGCGAAAATTATCAAAGCTAATTCATATGCTCTGAGAAAGAATTAGTCAAGACACTAAAGACTAAAAAACTTCATAGATATCAAATTTCCAGTCTACTTCTGTATAATTATAATTGTTCTGATGATCAAAACTTTTTCTACAAAATTCATTTTAGTTTCACGAAATAGAGTCGATAAGTTGAGCAGTTGATGAGCTATGATGCTTCTCCCCCTTTGATGTGTTCGACACGTTTTAGCAAAGTGTCATTTGAGCAACCCCTCCTTTTGTCTTAATTATAACATTTTATTATTCGCCTAGTTGAACTACTTTCCAAATAAAATGAAACTGTTAATGTCTATTGTAGTTGTTTTTATTGGCATTGGCTATTTTTACTACACAAAGGTAAGCTAACCTACAGTTCCATAGTTTTTTGTTTCAATGAGGCCTAGTTTTATCGATACTTTGATTGTTACAATATTCGCAGCATAGAGTCTCCAATTCTTCAAATGAAACTAAGCCAACAGTAATGGCTGGAGAAGAATTCCAGAGAAAAATGCAAGAATTATCACCCGAAGAACGAGCCAAGGTTAATCAAATCATCGAGAGAACCAAAATTGAATGGGCTAGAGATAATTTGGTTTCTCAAACGGAGTATATCCTCCGACAGATTCCCAAGCTCAAATCCTTGATGGATTCTGAATCACTCAAAGTTTTACAGCAAACAGCTGAATCAGTACTTCCAAGACTCAAAGCGATCAACCTGGATGATCCCGATGCAGAAGAAAAGATGAAAGAAATTTATGGAGAGTTAGAGAAGGTTCGAGATGATATTTCTGCCGAACAAGAGTCGAAGATGAAGAAGAGCTCTCAAAAACCACCATTTCTCTGATTCATTTTGCAAAAGAGAATTCCAAGATTTCTTTTCAACCAATGAACAAGCCACCAAACTCTTCACGGATGCTGCACGAATATTTATTCTATTTCGTTCCTTTTTTTAAAGAAATGTTCGAGTTTCTCGGCTAGTTTTTAGAAAAAATGAAAAAACCACTCACCTAGATTAAGATTTCAAAATTTTTGGTCTTTAAAATAAAGTTGAATTTTAAAAAAGAAAATTTTTATTCTAGTCTCATGTGAGCGTACAAAAATTCGAGTATAGAGGCTTGTTCTTTCATTCTGTTCAATCTATTTACATGTCTTTTCGTGTAAGACAGCCATCCTCCAATCAACTGATTTGAGTCTGGTATATTCAAAATTTTTTCAGGGCCTAATAAATGAAGTAAAACACAAAAAACACTTTGAGCTGCTTCACTATGCTTCGAATTAGTGTTCCATTTTACGGCAAAATTAAGCAACTGGATTAATTGATCATCTCTCAATCCCTCTAAGGCAAGTGTGAGGGTTGACATTCGGTCTGATTCGTCACTCACAAGTATCTCGTTCACTATGGAGAGAGCACGGAAAGGTTGGCCGAGTTTTATTGCCAAGGTGAGAGCTTTTGTCCACTTTCGAGAGAGAATAAGATTTGCAAGCTTCTGTTCCTTAACAATTAATTCCTCTTGTTCTTTTGCTACCTCAAGCTCTTTCTCCTCAGTATCATCTTCCCAAACAGTGATATGTGAATCTTCAGATCCGGTGATCATGAACTTTTCACTCTTATTCATACTGAGGGCCCATATTTTATCGGAATGGCTGTCTATGGTCAACGTACATTCTCCCGTTTTGACCAACCAAAGTTTCATGTTGCCATCTGAGGCTGATGATAAAAGTTGCATTCCCTGATTAACAAAAACGATACCAAGAATGGATGAATCATGGCCTTGTAAAGTTCTGATACAAGATAGATCATTGAGAGACCAAATTTTCACAGTTGTATCAGCTGATGAAGTGGCAACTACCAAATCTACTGGCGAGAAAGATGCGCTCCATATACCTCGTTTGTGGCCTCTGAGAACTCCAACAAGACTGAGATTCTTATCCACCCGCCATAGTTTTGCAGTCTTATCTTGAGAACATGAGCATATGTATTTATCGTTGGATGAGATGGCTATACAATTGATGTCTTGATCGTGAGCTTTGATGGTTTCCAAAGAAGCGAGGGACTGTACATTCATTGGTGAATCTTTCTGTTTAGGAGAGATTTTCCATACCTTGATTGTTGTATCTTCAGAAGCTGAATAGAGATATTCTAAGGATTTGTATGGAACTACGATAGAAGTTACTGAAAGAGAATGACCCGTGGCAATATAGAGACATTGTACAGACATTGTCTCACAATAAAATCTCCACACTCTAACATCGTTATCTTTCGAGGAGCTAGCGAATATATCGGGATTAGAGGCATAAACTTGTAAGGAAAGTATAGAGTCTTTGTGGCCACGGGCTACAGAACAATTCCAATCACTTAATCGAAAGATTTTCAAGCTTGGAGAATTGGTAGCAACCACAATATGATTTTCATCAAAGCTCAAAAATTTTGCATCATACACTTGATCAATATTTCCGATAAACTGTTTCGTGAGAGTCAGAGACTTGAGATCATACAATAGCATATGTTTCTCAGAAGTTATGACTGTTAATCCCTGACCATTGGGAAGAATGAGACATTGTTCTATACAATCTTGAACGTTCGGATTCTCTTGTTTGTAGATACAGTTTCCTGTTGCTGAATCCCACGCTTTCAGCAACCCTTTTGCTCCTCCTGTGAGGAATACGGACCCTTTAACTTCACAGTTTTTCAAATCATCAATTTCTTCATAATGTGGAAGATAAACTAAACTTTCGATAGCTTCGAAAAGAGGTATTTTTCTGACTGAAACTTTCTCTTTAAGAGACCAAACTATGGCTAACATATCTCGGCTTCCAGATAATACTAGTTGCTGGTCATCATCGATAAATTGGATGCCCACCACACGGCTGGAATGCCCCTCGAATCGAATAGGTTTTCTTGCATTTTCCAGATCCCATATGTTGATAACATTATCAAGTTCTCCACAAGCACCAATATAAAGCTTGCTGGATGAACTTTCTAGGAAAGTTAGAACTGAAACAATACCACGACATCCCTTAAGATGATGGATACAGTATTGGAGAGATGTATCCCAAACCTTGATCACTGAATCACTACCTCCACTTGCTAGCAAGTTACCTTTACCTCCACCATTGATAGCCAAAGTGATTATTGGACCATCATGGATAGCTTTCCATGTTCTGACAAGAGAAAAATCTGATGAAGACCAATTGAACTCTTTGAGTAGGCCGCTTCTGCAGGCAGTGAATAGTTTGCGATTTTCATCTCGGTGGCCAGGAACAAAGTCAATTATAACATCTTCTGGATTCAATTTGTCATGAATATTCAATTTTTGTTCTCCATCTTCCAAAGATAAGACAGTGATGGAATCAATGTTGGAACACAGCAAAAATTCACTTTCCAAATCAGCCTATTAAAGTATGCACATACACACGGTCAGTGATTAAAGTCATATCGTTCTGTTAAAATTAAAACTCATATTCCTTCCTACCTTAATAGTCCCAGTCATGAAGAAAGGTTTTAAAGTTTTGATTTTTTTGAAGCTGAAAGCAAAACAACAACAATAAATACAACAATTTATCAACACAACCTTAGGGAAAACAATTAAAGTCCAAAACTCACCTCTTCTTCAACTTTTGATGAACCATTTTTTTAAAAACCAATCATCAACCACCAATGAACTTCACTTCAAATCAAAAAAACAAAATATCAAAACTCAACCACACATCAACAATAAAACTTCATAACGATCTCGACATTATTCAGACCATCAGATAAATCATTGCCAATCAACTTAACACATGCACCACATGTTTTTCTCCAATCAAAATACTCTCGCTTCAAATGAAGCGGCCACGTGCATTTTAAACCATAAACAAGTGAAGACCAATCAGCGCTCACATCGAAGATTCACATTCAAAAGTAATGAGTACCTCGTGTTTTTGTGATGCCGGCTTAAAATGATACATGTTGATGAGGCTGTGTTTGATTCAAATAATTAGCTTTTTTATCCAAGGGAATTGAAAATTTTTTGTCGTTGAATTATTTTTTTGAGAGTTTGAGTCAAGATGACCAGTGATCAAGCTGTGGATCAATCTCAATCATCTAATCTCAGTAATGTAAGTAATGTGGAGAGAGTATCAAAATTGATCCATTTTAGTTGGTTTATTTCGATGGTGACTACTTTCTATTACAACTTTGTAGACCCTCCAAAGTGCTGTCAAGGATGCTATCACTTCTTCAAATTTTATTTTGAATGATTTCGATATCAATTCAACCTATCATGGGTACCGTACGATGATTGGAAATGAGGAAAAAGCCTTGATAAATTTGTAAGAATTAGAACCGTTCTGTGTTTTCCATGTTCTGTGATTATCTTCTTCTCATTTTCTTCTAGAATGAATCAATTGATTCAGAAATCGGGCACTGATGGTAGATCATTTAAGAAAAGAACCAATCCAGAGGATAAATATGAAGCACTTTGTATAATTAATGACAATTTAATCGATCGAATTGTAAGTTATATCGAAATGATTACTTTTCTCTCCCTCTCATTAAGATTGATTATTTCAGAACAATTCTCTCGATGAAGCTGAAGGACTTAAGAAGAAAGATCAGGAGTTGATTATTGCAACCCTCAAGTCCAATGGTGATGCATCAGTGTCTACATCAATAGATTGGGAAAACAGGGGAACCAAGAGAAAATTCCAAGATATAAATCTACTCACAGCTAAAAATATTCACAGACCACAAGCAAAATTTAAGGAAAAGATTGACAATAAAAATCAACCTTTTGTACCTAAATTGAAAGAGAAACCAAATTCTCTCCGTCCTCTAGCAATATTCCTTGAAGAAGATGAAGATGGTGTGGAACATTTTTGTCATCCATATCAAGCTGAATTAGATGTCTTGCAGCAAAGTGAAGATGTGCTCCAAAAAGTTGCATTGGTTGTGAGTAATTGTTTTCCTATTAAATCTTCACCTCTTCAAGTAGAATACATGTAATATGATTGAATTTTTCACAGCCACCCCCGAAAGTTACACCTGGCTCCTTCACTTTCGTATCGACAAAAGCTGACTTGGGAAAATTATTAACAACTTTGCGTTCTGTTAAAGAGTTCGCTGTTGATCTTGAGGTGAGTGCAACTCATCAAATTGAAATCATCTAACTCTTTAATCTTTCCAGCATCACTCATATCGCTCTTTCCAAGGATTCACTTGCCTTATGCAAATTTCAACACGTGATCAAGATTTCATCGTCGATGCCTTGGAGCTTCGGGCAGACCTCAATATTCTCAATGAAGTCTTTACTGATCCAAAAATTGTTAAGGTAAGTTGGACTATTGAGATTAAATGGAGAGAAAAAGTCTTAACAAACCATTATCCTAGGTTTTTCATGGTTCTGACTTTGACATTTTATGGCTGCAAAGAGATTTTGGTATATATGTTGTGAATATGTTCGATACTGGAAGAGCATCCAAATTGCTTAACCTTAGCCACCACTCATTAGCTTTCCTTTTGAAACATTACTGTGGTCTAGTAGTTGATAAAAAGTTCCAGTTAGCTGATTGGAGAATAAGACCATTACCATCTGAAATGTTGAAATATGCTCAAGAAGATACTCACTACTTATTGTACATTTATGATGCCATGAAGAACGAGCTTCTAGAAAAAGATCCCTCTAAAGATCTTCTCAAACAGACGTTCCATCAAAGCAAGGAGATATGTCTGAAGGCAAGTACTGTTGTGAATCTAAAATAGTTTTAATCATCTTTCTACTTCTTTTAGCGATATGAAAAATCAATATTCAGCTCGACTGGTTTCCATACTCTTATAAAAAAGTCGAAAACTAATTTTAATCCCAGACAAATGTATGCTCTGAAAGAATTATACTCTTGGCGGGATAAAGTTGCAAGAGGCGAAGATGAAAGTTTAGGGTAATCAATCAATTTTTCAATTCCTTTTCTGAATGATTGAATTCTTGAATTTTTTCCATGTTACAGCTATATACTGCCAAATCATATGATGATGCAGATAGCGGATGTTCTGCCTAGGTGAGTCTTTTGAAACCTCAAAACGAGCTAACAGTCTTGTCTGTTTGTGCCTACAAAACGCTTATTTAGGATCACTGAATCCTTCTCTCCACAGGGAACAACAAGGTATCCTCGCATGTTGTAACCCCGTTCCACCAATGGTGAAACAGCAATTGAATGAACTCCATCAAATAATCACTAGAGCTCGAAATATTCCCCTCGAGGTGAGACGAAATTCACTTGTACTTTGATGAAAGTGTTTTGACACTTTGTGAGGAATTTTGAAATTTTTCCTTTTTCAGCTTCGATCATCGTATTCCATGGGTGTATCACATTCCACAGTTTCTCAGAAAGGATTTGATTTCGATAGCTCATCCAATCTGCGAGGTGAGCCGATGGACACAGGCGACTCTGGTCATCTGCCTACTCTTCTTGGGGATGGAAAAGGTGAGTATTGCTCTATGAATAGCTTTGAATCCCTTGGAAAATATACAGCATATTACTGTTTCATTCATTAAGGCGACGATATCGATTATGAAGGAATTGCGAAAAAATATGAAAGAAAGCAATCGAACGCTACATCTGCTCTTATGGACTTCTTTTCAATGCCTACTGAAAGAAAAGGAGGAAGAAAGTCTATTCCTCGAGGAGAAGATTTCCTAACACCTTATCAAAAATTTTTACTGCCCATTCCATGAAATAAGCATGTAAAAATATAGGACCTCTGAAAATACATTTGATTAAATCCATGTATTTCTATGAATTTTCTTCAAAAGTATCACTGATGAAACTTCAAATTATAACTGAAAAAAGAAAAAACAATTCGTAATAGAGTTTTCCATTCCTCTTACTTGATCACTGCATGATCTAAGAAACAATCGCATCATTCTACTAATACCAATCATGCCAAACAGCCATAAAGTCTTAGAAGAGAAAAGAAGAGTAACCTTCGAGAGAAGATTCACCTTAGCCTTGACCAATATTCTATCATACTTCCTGAAATAGCCGATTTCAAGAAGCATAACTACAATTTTGTTTATTTTGACTTTTTTGTTTTCCTTCAAAAAGTTTCATTGTGCGGAATTATTTTAACTTCAACTTTTCTTCTAAATATCGATTCAACCCTGCTTCGATTCTAGGATCTTACATTGTAATCCTCTTATCTTGTGAGTCTTTTTAATCTATTTTAATCCTCAATATCACACCCTGTCCTTGCGAAATAAGCTTGAAATATTCACTATCATTATCTTTTTGATTGAATTCACATCCAACAATCGTTGAATTGGAATATTCTTGGAATATTGGTTTGAGCTACTTCAGCGTCTATTTTCCATCTTTTGGGGCATTTTGCGAGAACTCACTTGTATTGTGCGATGTTGAGTCGGAGTGCATCTGTTATCAATGGAATGAGACGATTGGAATGTTGATAACTGGCACCTTTGAACACTCCCACTCACCTTCCTAGAAGTTTTGAAACTCATCGAATAAATATTCGGGCTTCACAGCTGAAGAGACACAGAAAGACAACGAGGATATGTGTTAGATTTAGGGACTATATTTGAGTATTGAAGGTGTTACTCAGCATTTATCATTTCTATATCAACTTTAAGTTCACAATTCAGATGTTTATGTCATTGTTTGATAAGTCTCTTCAACCTCTTTCTAATTCTCTTCAGATGGCAACATTCCAAAGAGGAAGTTGAGACTTCATTGAGACTTGAATCTTTCAATTCCTGGATATGGTTGGATCTTGGCAAAAACGTCTAAGCCATCTAAAAATGGAGAGAACAAAATTATTCGCTAGCCAAAAGCTCGAACTTATCCTCAATAACCAGATAGGGAAAGGGAAGAGTGGCTCGAACTGAACACAATTGAAATCAAGAAGTTGGACTATACGAAGGGTAAAAAACTTGGACAATTGATGGAAGGTTGCTATCAAGATGATAATATATACACTGTCGATTCAACAATCACTCGAAATCACATGTCAGAGCTAACAATCTTGTTAGTGATGGGCAAAGTATACTCATTCATTCATACACTCGAGCACAAGTCACCTATCGGTAGAACCTATCTAGGGGACATTACTTCCGAAGGTTTTTGAATGAATCAGAGCATAGAAAGTAAGAATCTCTCAGCTAGTTAAGCGTATACGAGCAAGAACCGTTTACGCTCCACAATTTCTTCTGATTCAAAAATACGATACAATTTCTTGACTTCCTCCGATACTTGAGACTCTTTGGATCTATGAATTTTCTGAAAGTAGTGAATAGCTCCAAGCAAATTGACAGAGTATGGATCTTCCTCGACAGCCTTGTTGATTTCTTGACCTGTGGCTCCAGAAAAGGCTTTCTTGAACATTCCGGCATGAAATTTCACAGGTTTTTCTATAACTCCTTTCTCAATTTGTTTATTCATATCGTTGGAATCGAGTTCTTCATGAGGATTCAGAGATTTACTCCCTCTCTCACTACTTTCGTAATCTTCCAAGACTTGATCCAATTCGGGCGGGTGATCGTGTGCATGTCCATTCTTGTAAGCTTCTGGATTTTTGATAAAGAGCATGATATGTGTCATCATTTAGCTGGTTACTCTTTTTAGTTTCACTGATCATATCAAGGTTGATCGTAGCCCTTCTTGATTGTTTTTTATCAATATGATCTCGCACCAATCCTCTTGAAAGATTGAAATGATTGGGATCGTTTGAAAGCACCTCGGGGTTGATTGAACAAATTTTGCATGCATTGAAACTTCCCGGGGAATGCTTATGAAGAACAACCAAATAAGGCATCTCTAGATGTTCAATCGCATGTTTCAAGTTCCGGTATTCATTGAAAAGATCGATGGATGTCTCAGCGACGAGGAAAGTATAGTTCTCTCGGAGGCGATGCCAATCAGCCAAAGTGGAATTGTTTCGAAGCTCTAACCATAACTTCGGTTTGAGACAATCTGCCATTCTGGGATCTTGACCACGTGGAGATTTCAGAACGATAAGACTTGTTATAGTTCTGCGTCTTTTACCTTGATAGCTGATTGGTAGAGAGTTCTGAAGAGGCTCATATTCAATATCCTCCAAACCAAAATGGTCTAACATCATTTGATCGAGAAGTCCTTGAGAGCTTGCCTATCTCTAATGAACCTGTTTGAGAAAAAAGCAAAAGTACCTTCATGATTCCGTCTCTTGTTCTCTTGGATGGACGAGAAATCGGGAATCAATGAAAAATACGATAATAATCACTTCGAGAAACACAGGTTCACATCCAATGATGACAAAAATGGAGCGCCCCTCATGACAGGTCTCACAGGAGAACACATACTTTTTCGCATGGGAGGACATGCTTCTTGAAATATCTATCCCCCGAATGCCTTGACATTTTGAAATGCACGATGAGTTGGGTGGATATGGATTGATGTCTGCGTTCGATAGTTGGTGGTTAGGACTAGTGAGATTAACTTTTCAGAAAACAGGAACAAAGAATCAATATTCAGAGAAAGTAGAAGAAACGGAATTAATTTGATGGCAGTATCAATTTTTGGGGGTTGCACCTGATGAGTTCACGATCGGAATCCCTCTTCATGATGGGTCTTAAGAAGAGATACATCATCTCTTCCTTTGGGAAGACATTCTTCACCTGATATAAATATTCATCTTTTAGGTGTTTGGGTACTTTTGTATAAGCCAAGGGTGAGGCATCTGTCAAATGATTGTTGAAAAGAGTGGAGAATGGGGGTAAGGCTATGTTTATCTTTCAGAAAACAGCAACAAAGAATCCGTTTTCGAGGGGAGTTAAACTAATGGAAGTAGAATCCTGGGAGAATGGTGGAATTTCCCAAACAAATCACCTTTTTGTCCACGAAATATTAACTATATGATGAGAATATGAGTCATAATTCGTCACGTCACAGATTCACTAGAATCACTTCAATAAATTGAATTAATCTGACTAGTCCTAAACACTGGGCCCGTCTTCATCGGAGTTTGATGATCAAACAATGCCACCAACTACTGTGCAGTCTGTACTTTTAGTGCGAAAATTCTGATGATTAGGGCCATCTAGTGGGGAATGAGACTCAAAGAAATCATACAGCGATTTCCTTTTGAAAAAACAAGGTTCGCCATGGCGTGAATAAAAATTTTAAATAAGAGAAGGGATTTGAATTAAAGGTCAAGCTCTGATAATTTTCGCAGATGGATGAACGATGTAATGTGTAGCCCATATTCCATGAGAGGGATAGTGTATCGGAGATGAAAGATGAATTCGAGAGCATTGTTTTTCGCTGCCGGGTAAGATGGTATTGAGTGGGTGTTAGCCCAGAACTCAAAGTCTGCATAACCATTGAATTTCTCCGTCTGCCATAGGGCTACAGCCTCTTCTCTCATTATCGCTTCGATTCTTGCAGAGATGTCCGTGTTGCCAAGTTTGTCTTAGGCTTGAAACGTTTCATCAGTACGTCCATTCTTGTTGAATTTTTCAGCAAATATCTTGGGAGTCTCTGGCGTGATCAGAAAATTCAGTGTCCTCACACAATTTGTTTATAAGATGTCCAGGCATTCACCTGCACGGGTGATTGAGGTGTCTTTAGTTATCATCAGGAAGTTAAAGCTTGTCTCAAGATCTGTGAAACAGTTCAAAATCGTGTGAAAGCCAATTCTTATGATATCAAACCCACAGCATGAGCTGGGGAAGAGGACAAACCATTTCTCTTCTATTCGTTTCATTCGGACTATTGCCCACAGTTCATGGTTAGCAAACACGAGGAACAGAGAGATCCTCGTGTCAGATTCTATCAGTGTGTGGACAACTTTTACATTCGTATACGAGTGATATCGCAATCTGTTATTGGAATACCACTTGGTGAGTGTATCAGGGTGTGCTTTCACAAATTCATGGTGTGCGAAAGACGAAGATCCGACAATGCTTATCAAGATACTTTTTAGAAATTCTCTACACATGACTCCGCTTGCTTGGGGTGCCATGGAGCTTGGTACTGATCGTCTTCTTGAGATGATACGGCCTCTGAAAGCCCCCTCGATATCCCTTAGCTTTCTTATCACTATGTTGAGAGGTACGCTGTCATTATGGACTTCTCACCTGTGAGTCGTGCAAAGGTTTCTTTAAACGCACAGTTCAAAACAAAAAAGTTTATACCTGTGTTGCTGACCGTAATTGTCACATTGACAAGTCCCAACGGAAACGATATCCCTTTTATCGTATCCAAAAGTGCCTCGAAGTGACTATGAAACTCGAAGCCGTACATGCTGATCGTATGCACGGCGGTCGAAATAAGTTTGGGCCCATGTAAAAGAAAGATAGAGCTCGACGACTTCAGTTGATGCTCGAGCGGCACATGATTCGTCGACAAGCATTACTCTCAGTGTCCAATGATTGTTCCAGTTTGAGGTCCAGTTCCGTCTGAGTTGATGGTTTGCTCAGCCTAGTGGCATCAAATCATGACCTATCAGCCAGTGTGTATTCTGATGAAATCAGAATCTAAGAATTGATACTAATTCCTCAACTTTCGTCGTCTTGATAACGAATGGCAAGTTTTTCGAGCTGTCCAATAGCCCAACTTACAATCAGATATGAAATAGACTTTTTTGAATTGATGTGTAAGTTAAAGATCGATGACATTTTGCTCAAATTGACTGGGCCGGTAACAGCATCCTCTTCAAAAACTTGAAAGTTGATGATCAAATGAAATTATCACAACACGCCTGGAGTGATATGTTGGCGCTCGATCATACACATCAGCGTATGCACAATGATCTACCTGACGATACATACAAAGCTAACCAATGGACAAAAATTTGATCTCCTCGGTCTAACACTTTTCGGAGGGCCACAAGCATGTGACTATTTATTACAATATCAAGAAAAATTACAAGAGTTAAAGTTCCGATCGGTTGATTAGTTCGAAAAAATTTGCGACATTCGTCAGAACTTTTCATCTTTCTCTGAGAATGTATGCATCCACCAGGTGCTGCTCATATTTAAGACTCTTTTGCGACTTGTTCAGGCGCTTCTGAGAGCTAACCTCGATGAGAACAGGTTTGAATATTGTGTGTACATGTGTGTAATTGCCAACAGAGAGAACTTTAATATTTTTCATCATGATCAGATTTGTTTTGTAAATACATATTATCTCTCTTTTCCCAAAAGTGATCATCTGTATGGCTGTAAACAAAACGGATTATCGAGAATAATAGTGAAAATGAATGTAGGCCTTTCACTCATTTTCTTGATTGATTTGTTGAATGCAATTTGTGTGTGAAATTCTCTCTTCAATGTTGCTCCAGATAAAGGTTCTTCAAGAATGTAAACATTTGGCCGAGAGAAAAGAGAGAGAGAGAATGAGAAAAGCTTTACTCGGTGTTGATAATGGAATCTGCAATAAAAATTCAATATAATCTTCTCTCTCTTCCTTCAACCACTCTACCAAATGTATACAACACATATAATTGAAGTTGAATTACGCAAACAGCCTTAACAACTAGTGATCATCAAAATCATCCTCTTTTGAAAGCATCGATTACCAATTGCCTGTTGGATGGGTTTTGTTCGATTCATCAAAAGTGACCAAAGAATGGAGGAAGAGATCAGAGGTATGGTATACCTCTCAGACACAAACTCTTACGCTATACCTGATCATATCAGTGAAACCCTCATCTTTACTATATTCCTTAATCTCTTTACCATCTTGTGTTCATATATAAGCTCAATTTCCCTTGAGATCATGTTATTTTTTCTGCCCCAGAATATTCTATTGATCACTTCCGAATTCCGAGAAGATATTTTCATGATCCACTTTCATGTAGCCATTCTATCTCCTCCCTTTGATTGTCACTCAAGTAAAAGTGATAATCATAGTTGTTAAGAGGAAATATTTTCTCTCATTACGATCATTCCACAGACTTGATTAGAACTCTCGATTATCATCTTTAGTGAAAGCCGATGTGCTAAACTAATGGAGTGAATAGATTCCTCTACAATTAGTTAACTAAAAAGCTTGATGAATCCTTTGTCATTATCCTCTTCACAGTTCTTTTTGCGTTTTGAGGGAAATCTTAAAAGATGTTAACATTTCTTGACTAACTTGATCATCCTTGAGCATTCATAACTTGAATGAAGTCTAGAGTTGTTAGAAGATAACTCGATTAGTTTCTTTTTTGAAATGATTCTAATAATGATAAAGCTCTATTCCCACTCTATAATTGATCATCATCCTAATTCACAAGCAAGGACAATATCTCCTTATGATTACCTATTTGGAATAATCTCTGACTCTCAGGTCAGCATTTAATATTCGTATGTCCGATTTAGACATGTACTTATAATTAAGGAAGAGAGAAAGAAAATAGTCCAAAAGATTGAAAGAAGCTCTTATAGCTTGCTCATCCTACTATCTTCCTCTACTTCATTGGATCACTTTCATGAATGTTTCCCATACCGGTCAGTGTCCTTCATACCAGACTCATAACTCAATGGGCACCATTAACCTTGTTCAAGACAAAATTTCGTTGAAATTTAATGTTAGCTTGTTGTCTAGCTATTGCTTAGTGCCTGAAAACGATTCTTGAGAGAGATATTCATAATAGGTGATTTACAAAAAAATTTGTAAGATTTTCATAATTCTCTTTGAACAAAACTCTTTCCTTCCTTTGATAAACTCCCTGATTATGGCACCTTTTTCTCTCTTATCCCTGTCTCTTTATCATCTTGTCCTGGAGTTCCATCACTTTTTTCTCACCACTTTCCTCATTCGTTCTCTATTCTTTTCCACAGAGTGACACAATGTCCCCAAACCTTCGAATGTTATACTCATTTAATCAGAGAAAAAGATGATTGCAATTTACATCGGGTCAAACAACAGAAAAAACCTCGGTGCATCATTTTTACCAGAGTGGACGACAACGCTCTTGAATACAGTCTTTATATAGACAGCGTGATAATCATCCAGTGAACTATCATTTCCAACGCTTTCTACTACTACTTCTTCAAGATTATTGTTCAGCAGTTTCGCTCACCTCACATTATCATTTCTCATCTGAACCATTTTTCTCCTTGTTTTCTGCTACTGCTTCAATTTCCATATCTCCTTTTTCCAATCTTCATTCATTGAACTGTTCTTCATTTTCTCGGATTATTGTGCTTCCTCTTTATTATTGTTACTATTTTAAACAACGAGGATGAAAACTCTGATCGAGACAGATAAAGAAGATGACTCATTTCAGTCCGGCAGCGATGGTGTCGTGACTCAACTGCAAGGCGAATCGTCCCTCGTTCTCACACTCAACACTCCACGATCCAAACGAATCGAACAGTTGAGTGTTGAAAGACGTGGTAAACGTCTCAAGTTTCTGATCAATGGGAATCGCTACTTCCGTGGAATTTCATACTGTCTGTGTACTGAGCGTGTTCGATCCTTTGACGTTCTACTCCAGGATCTCAATCGGCTCATTAAGGATGTAAATTTACCCAAAGGCGTTCAATACATTTTCTCATATGCTGACAAACGCCACCGTAAACTTTCATCTCTTGACGAATTCAAGGAAGGAAACATATATGTGTGCTCCAGCTCAGATCATTACACAGATCTGAATTACAAAGTCATTAGTCAAGGCTTTGATTGTGTTGGCAGTCCAGGAGCTTTTGGTTTCAATTTGTCCAAATCTATTTCGTGCTCAGCAGCTAATTCACCATCATCTCACCATCATCAGCTAAAGACCACCAGTGGACGAGATACAAGCTCTCTACTTTTCATTCGACCCAAATTAGTGAATATAATAATCTCCGGTCCAAAGCCTAGAGAAGTCATCAAACTACTTCTCAATAAGAGGTCTGTTCACTCCTACGATCAATTACTCACCGACATTCAGACAAAAAGCAAAACGCTATTCACTCCCATTCGCCGGGTCTATACCTTAAATGGCTGGAAAGTTACTAAATTGAAAGAATTTTTCGCTGATCAAGATATATTCATCGTGACCGCTGCAGAAAAATGCCTCAAGCAAGATTTCGATATTCATCCTGAAGAATATTCCAGTATACACTTTGGACGTTTTTTGATGGGAAAAGGGGTGGCTAATGTGAGTGCTGGTCCTCAGAAACGGTCTCATCGTGCCCAGTCTATTTCCATACCTCATGGTGTCAACTCATCTTCTTCGTTTACCTCCTCATCCACAACTTCTCTATCAAGCTCATCTCTATCTTCATTGGAAGCCAATTCAGCAAACAAAACAAGTATCAGTCAAAAGCAAAAGAATACATCATTTCGTAACATGTCTTTAGACGATGAAGTGTTTCACTCGGAAGAAAATTCATCCAATATTTTTGCAACGTCTTATAAAAATCATAATACTCAAAATGAATCAAGTCGACCACAATCTTCAAGAATATCATTTAAACCAAACTCATCTTCATCCTTTATACCCTCAAGGATTCATAATACATATATTCCCACCCCTAAAAGTTCCATCAAGCACTCGAGCAACAAACTTCTCAGCCTTTCTCATTCAGCAACGGACAAAGTCAAGCACCACTCAACCAATCAAACACCATCATCGTCCAACTCAGCTAAAGATTCATCTTCCTCCTTCTCTTTGATCGGTGATTCCTTAAATAGTGGTGCCAGTGATCAATCTTCTCATCCATTTATCAAGAAAAATTGTAATAATAGCAACAAATCTTCGTCCTCTTCCTCATCCAAACAAGATACTGACCATCAAACTTCTGATAATATACAGCATCCTCTCCCGCATCGGCGGCGAGAGCATCCCCGTCTTGGGTCATTGGGTGATTCGGAACCTATAACAAACACCGCCAACAGCAATAGCCCAAGTTCTAAATGTGTTAAGAACGGAATTCTCTCTCCTAACAGACGACAGATAAAGCGAACAGATGGTAATGTGTTAGAAATTGGTACTGGAAGGGTAATCAAAGCGAGAGAAGCAATAAATAGTAAGGAGATAGAGAGAAGTGTCAGAGGACGAAAAGATAGCGATATGACTGGAGCTCGCTCTGATCCAAGCGACAGTCTTGTTAAGGGAAAAGATCAACGATCAAGCAATAATTCGACACCTCTCTCTTGTAAGCAAAGATATAGCAAAATTCCGATCCTTCAAAATGATTCATCTCCTAAAGTTTCTCGGTCCATCGTGACGCCGAAGAATGTTTTGCCTCAGAAGGACACACCGCCAAAAGTCAGTAGTTCATCTCTCTCGAAAGATACAAATACGGAATCCAGTATTCCTCGAGAAATCACTCGCAAATACGATATTGGGCCAATCATCGGTGATGGCAATTTTGCAGTTGTCCACGAATGTGTTCACAAACTTTCCAACAAACGATATGCGATGAAAATAATCAACAAGAAGCGTTGTCGCGGTAAAGAGGCTAGTAAAACAGAAGTTGCTGTCCTACGCAAAATGAATCATCCTTACATAATTCAACTGCTGGAAGATTATGATTTTAGCAATGAAATGTATCTAGTCATGGAATTAATTTCTGGTGGAGATCTCTTCTACGCTATCACAACAAAGAACAGGTAAAAATCTCATGAAACCAATGCTTAGAATCAGAAAAGAGCAAAATGATTGTTTCTCACCATTTTCATTGATTCAATTTGATAATTTGATCTTTTCTCCGAATAGGTATAGCGAATGGGAGGCAAAGAGTATGATTGTTAATCTACTGCAAGCATTGGCTTATCTCCACTCTCACCGCATTTGCCATCGTGATATAAAGCCTGAGAATCTTTTAGTATCCGCTAGAAGAGATGGACAGCGATTTCTTAAATTAGCCGATTTTGGACTTGCCGTAGAAATACTTCCTGGCCAACGATTGTACGAAGTCTGTGGCTCACCAATCTATGTCGCACCGGAAATAATCGCCGAAGCTGGTTACGACTTCAAAGTAGATATTTGGGCAACCGGAGTTATTACCTACATTTTACTCTGTGGTTATCCTCCGTTTGCTAATGACGATAGTGATAATGATGACGAATTGTTTGTCCTAATATTGCAGGGCAATTACGAATTTTCTGAAGATATATGGGATAGTGTATCACAGGATGCCAAATCATTCATTACCTGTCTTCTCGTGGTTAGTCAGAGAGTGAGACTATCTGCTCTTGAGGCGTTAAACCATCCATGGATCACAGATGATCCTCAAACCCCTCATGTATGAGAGTGAGATTAAACAAAAACGGGTGATATTTGTATATAGCGTACTATTTTTTGTGTCCACCACTTGTAGCGATGAAATAAGTTCAATTTTGAAGTTGAAAAAGATTGAGCCGCAATGACATGCGCTGAAGTTCAGCTCTCCACATCAACAAGATTGAAGATTTGTGTCTAATCTTACAGCCAGCCGTAACACACCTTTTCAGGTGTACCAAGACCCTTAATTTCTCTCTTCATTCTCTTCATTACCTGTCTGAAAGTGTAATTGTCTAGCTGTCTGGAATTGTGTAATTTTGTTACCTGGTATGAGCAACAGGAGAGTTAGGGAGGTATTATCTTTTCCATCATCTGAAATCAACTTATTCAAAACAGCAAAATAAAAAAGTACTCGACAACTCAGAAGTAAACATTGATCCCTTGTTTGTTGACAAACTTTCATTCATCGAACTGATTTCGATAAAATGTAAGTTATTTGCTGTTTGTTTTCTCTCATTTTGTGTTCTGATCTTCGGTGAATTATATTCGTTGTTAACTGTTATCGTCGATTTTTTCTTCTCTCATCCAGGTTTGATGGTCATTCTGGTCCAGTGTTCTGTTGTGCTCTCAATGCTGAAGGTGATGTTGCGGTAACTGGTGGTGAAGATGATAAAGCATATCTGTGGGCAACTAAATCGGATGGGCAAGAGAGCCAAATACTTCAACACTTGGACTTCCAAGATTCTGTGATAGATGTAGGCTTCAATTGTGACGAAACTCTCATCGCTTGCATAGATATGGAAGGCTTCGTTCAAGTGATCAGTTCATCGAGTTATGAAGTGGTCTATGATTACGATATTGGAGCTGATATCAACTTCATCCGATGGCATCCAAATGATCCTGATATACTTCTGGTTGGGACTCAAACCGATGCGTCCTATCTGCTTTCAATTAGAGACTATTCGGTCAAAAATCTTCATGGACCTGGAGGTGATAATCCAGCTGGAGCATTCTTTTCTGATGGTAAGTAATCAAAAGATTAAATTGAATTTCTGTGACTGATTTCCTTTGAGTATTGGTGTACACGCATATCACACAAGAGGGTCAACTTCTAACTTCTAACTTCATTTCGCTTCACAGGTCAAAGAGCCGTGATAGGTTATGAAAATGGAATCATCAGGATCTGGGATATAAATGATAGCAGACCCATCCACACAGTTAAAGCCACCTCAGCACACACAGATTCAGTCATATCCCTTCATGTGAAGCATGATGACACTATTTTGGCTTCAGGATCATTGGACTCTACCGCCAAGCTCATAAGTCCTCAATCTGGCAAAGTTGTTGCTACTTTGGAATGTGGTGTGCGGGACGATAAGACCATTGACAAAAGTAATTCAGTGGAAAGCTTGGAATTTTGTAAAATTCATCCTATTCTAGCAACTGGATCGTTGAATGGTTTACTTGAGATCTGGGATCTTCATACAAGTGTTAAAAAATCAGTTTTTGAATGCGAACAAGGTATATCGAAAGTTGGTTGGTGTCCCAAGACTCCCCATCTGATCTGTGTTGCTGGCTTAGATGGTAATTTGCGTATAGTTGATGGTCGTGATGGGTCACTCGTGTCCGTGGAATCAGGGCATCAAGATCAAATACTCGATTTTTCGGTTGCATCCAATAATTATACCATTTTAACGTGCTCAGGAGACGGAACGAGTCGAGTTTTTAACTACGGTGACTTCAAGTAGCTCTTATTACAGAATGATTAAGATCTCATCTGCAATTTTCCCATCATTTTCATCTCTCTTCATACTTTATTACTGATTTTTTCTCACTTGGAACAAAAGTAAATAACGTTACGATTGGACAAGCTTCAATCATTTTCTCCAATCGGGAGCAAGTGAAAAAGATTTCATTCGGAATTGTAGTTGGTGAGACTGTTGTTAGTGATTGCAATACGAGAAAGAGGAAAGAAAAAAAACGAGTTCGTTACAACCTTCTTTAAGATACTCCTAAATCATCTTCACTCTTTTTCGCTCTATTTGATTTTGGTCTCGCTCTTCCTGAGGCAAACTATCACTGGCTTGATTGAATGCTGTTCGATTGGCTTTCTTCTCTCGAAATCTTTTCTGAAGATTTTCTTGCTAGTTCATTCCTTTCTTCGGATCGAAAATCTTAATTCTCAGAGTCAAATTAGAAAACTATTATACGTTCGCCTCTACTGCATTGAGCCATGTGGTCATTGGAAATCAAACTCAGAAACAGCAACTTCTAAGCATCCATCTGGCAATCAAAGATCAAGATTCACCGATTTTGCTTCTGCATCTTTGTTTTTTGATGTTCATGGTGTCAAATATCAATCTCGCGTAGGGTTATTGATTTTACCATCCCATTGACTGTCTGAGTGTCCATCATCTGTGTCTGAATTTCTCTAGATAGTAACTGACGTCTCCTTCTTGATCTCAGATGTTTCTTACAGAGGAGGATATGAGTCTTAGCTTGTAAATCAAGGCCTATGTGCATTTCTGATTGGTCTTTGTATTCAGTGTAATGATGTTTCAGTTCAAAGTTATTTACGTGAAAATTTGTCACAGCTAATAATTCGGCGTGTTTGTGTCAAAATACTTTGCAAAAATTTGAACGCTATCTCTCGAAGTGAATGGTACAGTGTTGCAGCGATGAAACCTCAAATCAAAATCATTGATGAAAATCAGCTCATGTTCGACTAAGAGTTTTGTAAATTATCGAGATCCTCAGAAAGTTTTTATACTCTCGATATTCTATAGTAATATTCTTTTGGGATGCTTTCACACTTCTCTATGCTAACACTATTCCTATTTTCTTTCCTCCTTCCAAAGGTTCTATTATCAAAATTGTTCAGAACAACCTTCAATCAAGTCAAATGGCCCGAGTGCAGTATGTCTGCCGAAAAGCGTACATCTCTCATTCAATATAAAGAGTTTGTCACAAGATGAGGATATTTCTTTTTCGATAGCTAAATAAGAGGTTGCCCATAAAGAATGTAACAAGGCTACAGAGAAAATTGATAAACTTTCATCAAAGTATCAATAAGTATTGGATCAGAATGCTCTTCTCAGGGTGCGAAGCTCTGTTTATCTTGGGTAGCTCCATCAACAATAATGACCAGACAAGCTCACAAGTCTCCCCAAGTAATATGCCTGCAGAATTTGTCGGTGGAAGTATCGAGACCATGAGTATTCCTTACGGCGGTAAGACAAAGATTCCGATCATCAACGAGCATGAACTTCATGCCATGAAGAGGAAAGAGTTAGCATGCTGGAGAAGATGCAATTATACAGCTTTCTAGAGTTCAAATTGAAGCTATTGTGGCCCTGTCAGAACGAGATAATGTTCTGACTTTCTGAAATCTGAAGATGCTATTAGCCATCTCGAATCACGTGTAAGTGAGCAAAATTCCGTTTTACAAGGGATAACGGCTTGCAATGATGGACTTGAAAATGCGTATAGTAACACATCTTACCAATTGTATACTGCTCAGTAAAAAATACACATAGAAGCATATTATGGGCAAGCTTTGCACTCGATGAACAATCAATTCTGAATCAAGAAGGGCTCAATCCACAAATCAAACAGTCTGGATATCAGAACGAGTCAATATCAAATTTTGATTCCACACTTTCTTCCAATCCAGGAAAATTCTTCCACACCTCCATCAGGAATGAATCATAATTCAGCTGGATTTTTAGAATTGTGAATAAGAGAAATTATCTATGATTTAACAAATTTTTCCTAAAAATTTGCTATCGGAATTGCCAATTTTTCTATTCATTCATCCGCTTAAGTCGACTTATTTGCATAACTGCTGAGGAGGCAGGGGAAACTTCACATGTTAGATGGACCTATCGATACAATATTTTTCAATTATCAAAATATTTTTATTATCGTAGTCGTCGAAAAGTTCATTGACCATAAATTTTGCATAATAACACACACGAAATATATTTATATGTATATCTAATCTCTTTGCTTCTCGCTTACACTGTTTTACTGTGTAGCTTGCTGCTTATTTCGCGGTCCGTTTTTCATGTGTGTGTGTGTATGTGTGTGTTTTGTCTGTGAGTCTCTCTGCGTTTTGTTGGGTGCAAAAAGAGAGAGAGAAACGCTTCCTAGACCAATGCGTTACATTTTGAAAGCTTGCCTTTCTGTCTCTCGATACGCTTAGATATTATTATATAGCTTATATTTTTGTTTTTGATAGAAAATAGATGAAAAATTATATTCCTAAGTTTAATTATCTCATACTTACTATCAGCAAGCAAGAAACTTCATAATAATATGCTCCAAGAGCTTCAATATATCTGGTTGTGTATTGAAAAATTATTTTAGAATCTCTCTATTCATGATACATATATTTCAGTCTGGTTGACCAGAATATTCTCTGTACATGTGTGCATAATGGTGAACATCAATCAGCATATTTTAGAAACCGATTTTAAGCTAATTTAATGAAAATCAGTGTCTCTCTGGGTGTAAATACACGTATAGTATGAAAAATGAAACACAATACCAGGGAAAGTGGGAAATATTGTTCTTTTGTGTATTATCGTATTTGTTCTACTGTTGAATCAATAATCTTCCTCCACTCATCATCACAACCTCTACCACCTCACCAACTGTTACCACTACTACACCACTACTATTAAAACAGTGAGCAACAAAAAATCAGTGGTGTTTGTGTTGGTTTGCCAGACTACATCACTTTCGTTTCTGTCGAAGTGTATGTGTGTATATGCCCTCGAGCCCGCATGATGAGAAGACTCTTTCCACCAATTTCCACCTCCTCATCTTTAAATCTTATTTACCATAGAATCTATCATCACATTGATCCCCTATCATCACCATCACCAGCAATCAGAATCGCTTCTCACCTGTACAATCGAACTGCGGATCTGCTGTCTGTGACGAATTTTCTCCACGAAACTGGCTACTGAGAATCTATTGTCATCCAAGCAATAATCATAATCATCATCATCAACTCTCTTCCCCCTCCTCCTTCTCTCTTTCACTCTCACTTGTAGGCGGAAGTGATATTTCGGAGGCTTCCCTCTCTCTCTCCCAGCACGCGTCCGTGCCCGACCCATGCAACGGTATTCTCCAAAATTTACATAGACGTAAGTATGAAGAGCTTCTTACAATCGCGTCCGCTCTCTCTCTCTCTCTCTCTCTCTCTCTCTCTCTCTCTCTCTCTCTCTCTCTCTCTCTCTCTCTTGCCCTTCGAGGCCCCGTTTGAGGTTTATTATACACTTACTCACATTCTGGACAATCAGGTCTCTGGGCCAAGTGCCCCCAGGGCTGGGTAAACGGTAAATCGCTTCCGGCCATGAGAGAACCTATGCCATCTGTCGACCCCAAGAACCCTAGAACCTTATATCCCATATATAAGATCCAATATTGGAATAGGACAATCGCAAGCAAGCATTCTCCTCTTCTCTCTCTCTCTTCTTCCTTCATCCATATTACGCAAGTGATCGATATCTGGCTAGTCTCTCTTTTTCTCTCTCTCTCTCTCTCTTTCTTTCTTCCTTTCTTTCTCCCGAATTGGAAAGAATGAGCATACGATGTGACTGAAATACGACTAACTGTATGGAACTCCCGAATAATCCATAGACATGGCTGAAAACTAGTTCATGGTGATCTCCAAGGATACCCCCCTCTCGGACTGGCCTACTTTCTCTCTTTCACTTCTTCTTCACACATAACCGTAAGGTCAGGATATATATAAACGTATATTAGGAGAAAGAGAGATCTAGAAGGGAGAGAGAGAGAGCTCTTCCTCGAGGCTCGCACACATACTTACCACGATGTGTTAGTGGGAAAGGTCCAGGCCTTTCTCACTAAGGCCGGTCATAGGCATGCAGATCGGTTCGATGGCAAAACGGATCCTCTTTCTATTTCTCTTTCACTCTCTTTCTCTATGAGCGTCTGTATGATGCAAGAGTATAGAGGCACGAGATGGCGTTGTGAAATGTAGGGAACTGGGTCTTGCTTATTCGTTCTTATTCTGTGAGTGAGAAAAGTTTTGCCTGGAAACAGTCTTTTCTCTCTCTCGTAATAAAATTTCCTCTCTTTTTCTCTCCCACTCTCTATACTCTCAAACTGGATTACTTTTAATTTTTCTCGTTGTTCACACTTTCTTAATCTATTGATTACCTTGACAGTTGTGCTGATCACCGTGTTCAAGTATCGTTCGAACAGCATCCCCACCTTTCCACCACTCTCTGGCCAGTGGTGTGTGTGTGTGTTTCATTTTTGATCAGAGGACATTCATTGTCAAAGAAGGAATGGTGTAAGGTATGTAGTGGGTAAAAAAGCTTGCTTTTTTCATGTTGTATGAGTGTTTAAACACCGGAGCTTGTGGAACACTTGATAAACACTGTCATTTCGTCCGCTGCTGCCATCTTCTCCCCCCTTAACCACTGTTGAGGCAGTGGCTGTTGTGAGCTTGTGGGCGTCTTGCTAACGGCAAATCGAGAGAAAGTGAAAGTGAAAGTGAAAGAGAGATAGATAGAGAGAAAGAGAGAGAGAAAGAGAGAGAGAGAGAAAATGAAATGAGAGAGATCAGGTCACAATGAAAGCGGACGCAAGAAGCTTGGCAGGCTGACGGGAGGCTCGAGTGGCCAACGTTGTCGTCGAGTTTCGCTCGTAGCGGCCTGCCTGGACGAGCTGTGTTTGCTGATGTTACTGTTACTGTTGTTGCTGCTCATGTTGGAACACACATTCATACATACACACATATATATTACTTTGGAGGAGCGAAGAGGCAGAGGAAAGTGAGCAAAAGTGTAGCCTAATTCTGGCCAATTGCGGCAATTGCAGTCTCGAGCAATTCTCGCCAATTGAAAGTCTGGAGAGGAAAGAGAGGAGAGAGAAGGAAAGCAAAAGATGGATAGAGAGAGAGAGAAAAAGTGATCAAGCAAGACAGAGGAAGTGAAGTGATGATCACATAGAGAAGAGAGAGAAACAGAAAGAGGAGGGAAGAGCTAGTATGATGGCTCGCTCGGTGGGTGAATGAATGAATCAAAGAGAGAGAAAGAGAGAGAGAAAGAGAGAGAGAAAGAGAGAGAGAGAGAGAGAGAGAGAGAGAGAGAGAGAGAGAGAGAGAGAGAGAGAGAGAGAGAGAGAGAGAGGAGAGAGAGAGAG
>QZCP01000012.1:126307-176581 GCA_003956705.1 Brevipalpus yothersi | reverse complement strand
GTACGTTCGTAAATTACTCGAGAAATTTGGAATGAAAGATTGCAAACCAGTATTGACCCCAGGTATCTCTCATCTTAAGCTCAGTACTGAGTCAAGTTCACCAGAAAGTATGAGCTCACTGCCCTATCGTGAACTAGTTGGAGGACTAATGTTTCTTACCTCTGTATCAAGACCTGACATTGCTTTTGAGGTCTCAAGGGCAGCTCAATTCATGAGCTCATATGGAGAAGATCATTGGTTAGCAGCAAAGAGGATCCTACGATACCTGAAGGGCACGAGCTCCGTCGGTATCAAATTTGAGCGCACTGGAACTATTGTGAAAGCTTATGCAGATGCTGATTATGCTTCGGATGTAGACTCTAGAAAATCAGTAAGTGGTTTCGTACTAACACTAGCTGGAGGACCAGTCACTTGGGGATCGAGAGCTCAAAAGACTGTGGCTCAGTCTACTACAGAAGCTGAATATATTGCTTTAGCTGAATGCATTAAAGATGTTATGTGGGCTCAACAAATGCTCGGAGAGTTTGAGCTCCCAATTATGATGCCTACACAAGTGTTTTCGGATAATCAAGGAGCAATCAAACTAGCAAAGAATCCTGTTTATCATCGAAGAACTAAACATATAGATGTCCGTCACCATTTCATTCGCGATGAACAAGAAAAGGGTAAAATTGATATATCGTATGTTCCTACTGACTGTCAACCGGCTGATATGTTAACAAAGTCTCTATGTTCACCAACTTTGAATCGTTGTAAAGCTGAGCTCAGCATTGTAGAGTGTCATCAGCCAGAGGGGGTGTTAGAATAGGGCCTCTGACCTCTAGCTCTTTGCTGATCTCATCTACTTTCTCGATATTTCCCTTGCACGGGGTAAGCTCATGGTCACCAATGCTCTTTGACCCTGAGCTCTCATATTTAAGTTGGAGCTCACTGACTCATAAAGTTAGTTCAAACTTTTCCTTTTTCACAATCAACTTTAATAAATCTTTTGCAAACTATTAACAAAGACGACACTGATTCTGATTCTGATATCCAAATTCCCTCTATTACAAGTTCAATCTCTGATGAAACTCCTGAGGGGTGTCATGGAATTGAGGAAATAAAAGGTCACGGTTCTTTGCGAGATGAAGTGACAGGAAAGGATGAAATTTTTCATTTGGTGAGTTTCTTTTATTCAAACTTTTTTAAACTTTGCGAATAATGATGATAATGATAATAATAATAATATCATTCTCACAGGTGAAATGGAAACCGAGCTCACTCAGGAATCAAGATCCATTCAAGGATATAAGGTCATCAGAAGGATTCCCTCATAACTTGGATTTGAGGACCCTCTCCCAAACTCATGATCCAAGCGACAAAGTCGATCCAACAATCGGTGAAGAGGCGTTTCGATGCCGAGCTTGTGATAGAAAGTATTTATCAAGGAGGACCGTCTTGCGCCATGAAAAGGAGTGTACTGCTCCAGGAGGTCCTAAGCACGAGTGCTCAAAGATGTGCCTGGGTGGAAATTGCATTGGAAAGAAGCCTTTCGTGAATCGCCCAGATGGAAGGATCGTAAATATAAAGAGGAACGGAACGTTTCCATGTCGAGTCTGCGATAGAAAATATGTCTCTGAAAAAAATTGTAAACGGCATGAGAAAAAATGTACGTATCCAGGAGGTCCTAAGCACGAGTGCCCTAAACACTGTCTTGTTGGAAATTGTATCGGTCGTAAAGATTATATCCCTCGTGTTGATCGTAGATTTGGCAACACAAAAGGGAAGCGTGGACCGAAGCCGAAGAAACCCCTCCATAACTGACTCATTGAAGAATTTTGGTCTTCTCTCAAATTACTTTCTACCCTAACAATTTCCTTATCTCGAACAGTATTTTTGATTATGTATATATTATGCTCCGAGCTATGATCAAAGCATTCACTTTGAAGATAAAGTTAATAATAATGATAATTTCAATATTAATATGATATTTCTGATTTTCTTTTTTCCCGCATTTCAACCTAAATAAAATCTCAATGATTTCGATTATAAATTTCTATCTCTGGAAGACAATCTTTTTTATCTGTTGGACAATCTGTGTAAACTAACTTGAGAGCACCACCAGTAAACGTTTTGTTGGCTCATTCTCTCAATTTCTACGTCCCAATAAATTGAGCTAAAGATTCACAATTCTACCTCAATGGTCACTTAATAAGAAGTAATTGGATACAAAATGCTTCATTGTCCATCTTGCTGATGGTCCATCTGATGTGTACCACTCATTTTTTCTCTTAAAAATTCGAAGCTAAGTGTGGAAGTTTCACATCGAATAGTCATTTTTGGCAGAGACTAGAATACTCATCGAAGATGATGAAAGCTGATAGTAAGGCTGCTACATCGGAAGAGTTATTTATTCCCCAATTATCAATAGAACTAGTATAATAGAGATGATCATCATCAACAGTCAGTAGCTTTTTATTTATCGAATTCAGGCGAAGCAATTCACGAGGCTTTCTGCACTATATGTTTAAAAAAATGCCAAGCAAGACAATGTACAGTGTGGGGCCATTATCGATTATGTGTGCATTGAACTTCAGCTCTTGGTAAGCATCCATTAATCATCATCGAACCTTATGCTCACAGTACCATTAGGACTGTCTGTTCATATCTTTCCACAGGTAGGTGAATAAAGAGATAGGTAACCGCCATTCCATGAACAAGGAAAAATAGTAATTTTTCATCTATGAGGCTGAGCATGTCCGAGAATGTCTCAATAATGTTCTAAATGAAAATCCTATTCTTCCGTTGAAAGATACTCTCTTAATACGCCGAATGACCGACAAAATATTTAGCGAACTTGGGATTAATCATAAGGAAAAAATGATTATTAACAGAAAATCAACATTGTAGTGAACCATTAGCGAAAGATAGATTTGATATCATATGTCATCGGGAATCAGGCTTTGATTGTATTTTTGTCAACAAAACTCTAGTATTTCATGTTTTGAATCGATTCTCCACTTTTCAACTCGATGTAACAGAAAGTGAAAAACTCACATACACTTAGCTTCTTAATTAGTTAAAATCTGACCTCAATTTGGCCAACCATAGTTAGTAGAATGATTTTCATTTTAATCACCTTTATCAGAAAGATAAGAGGAAAAGTTTTATGATTGGAGTGAAAATCGTGCCATTCAATTACCATTATTGCACTATTTACAATCGTTGAAATGAGTAAATCATCAGAATTACTCTCACCTCTATGGGAAAACTTTGAACTTCCCTTTAATTCCATATAATTAACAATTAAATTATCCACATAATTTTGCCCACCTCTAGTCAGTAGTATCATCTACTTGCCAAATTTGCCCTCTCCATCAATGATTAATCATAATTCCCAGAATCAATCATTTACGCACTTGAATCTACTTTAGATTATTCGAACAATTGATAGCGAGCTTGATCTGGATGGCAAACTCAAAATTTGATAAAATTAAACATGTAGCCAAGATGAAAAAAATTTTACTTTCAAATGGTATTAATTTGTAGTTCAAAATTAGTTTGATTGTTTTGCCTTCAGGAATAGTGAACAAAATTTTCAGTTTTACTGACCCAAAAGATGTCCACAATTTCAGAATTGCTTGTCCAGGGTGGAACTTGGAAGCTACTTGATGGCTGGGCAAGGGTCGGGCAATTAAAACCTTCTCCTTTTCCACAATCAAGGCAATTGTACCATCTAAGATGATTAATGGAAGAGTTGTTTATGGTAAGCTAGTCAATGTATGATGTCTCATATGATTGTATCTAGTTCTACTCTTTTCAGTATAAAGCGAAAAATATCCTGAACGCTTTGCAATCATGGTCGAATTACTTGTATCGAATGGAATAATGAATAGAGACATGCTACCTGAAGATTCCTTGAGAGGACAGTTGTTTACATCTGAGATTTATAAAACTGGTTGAAAATGGTATTATTAAAGAAAATACTCAATATCATCTTATAATGAAGTCCCATTTAGTAAATCTTAGTAAATACATCAAAAAGTCTCTTACCAACTCGCGATGTGATCATTTTTTCGCTTTCGTCACCTTCCATCTCTTTTGAAATCTATGGTGAGAAAAATTTATGGGTCCATTCGAGCTGCCGGCTTGATGATCTTGCAGGACGTAAAACGATTTGATTTGGGTGATAAAGTTCTTGATTTTGATTGCAAGTCTTTTCAAAAAATTCCCATAGCTCCGGATCCATTCAAGTATAAAAAGTCAATGGTGAAGAACCTCAATGCATTCAACATCAATGAATGGACTACACAGACCAGAATCATCTCAACTAATTTTGAATCAGGACACAGTTTATCTCGTGAAGATTTGAATGATCCAGAATATCCGATAAAATCTCTCATACGTTTCAAGACGATCCCTTTTTCCTGTGAAAGTTTACAATTTTCTGTAAAAATGAGGATTTCGTTGCCTCTGATGTGATCTTGGATGCATGGTTAAAACTGTTCATTGATCCTCAAGGATGGTATGAGAAAAACAATCCACAAATAGTGAGCGTCGCCTTTGCTTGGGAAGATGTGAAAGCTGCTACTTTATCCATAGAAAGTTTTGATTCTACGACTCGAATTGAAAAAATCATGGTATTTCGACAGAGCCTTGATTCTCGGGTAGATGATGGACGGCTAGTAGGTTTTATTTTCGTTGGGAACAGTTTTTTTAGGCCAAATGCGCTGAGTGAGATCCTCATCTCAATCCACAAAACTTTTCCCCACGTTAATTTCATTGACATCCCATGCTGGGACCCTGAAGGTTCTCCTGGTGCTGAGCAAGGCCTGATAGAAGACATCAGAATTCATTTAGTCCATTTGCGATTCACTATGAGTTGGCGAGACAATCTTTTTTATCTGTTGGACAATCTGTGTAAACCAAATTGAAAACTCCACCAGTGAACTTTTTATTGACTTATAATATGATAATAATGATATTTTCTCAATTTCCATATTTTCAAATAAATTGAACTTGCAATAAATCATGAGGAAAAAAGATGGTTAACAGAAAATCAACATTGTAGTCACTCATTAGCGAGAGATTTGATAATCATCATTTTTCATCGACAATGATTACAGGCCTTGAGCGTATTCTGATCAATTTAACTCTAGTATTCCATGTCTTGAATTCGTCTTTTGAGTTTTCAGCTTGATAAATCAGAGAATGAAGAAATCACATGCATTTAGCTTTTTGATTAATTACAATCTGACCACAATTTGTTCCACGATAGTTAGTACAATGATTATGGATAATCTTCTGTTTATTTGAATTGCCTTTATCAGAAAGATAAGAGGAAAAGTTGTATGTAGTTGTAGTGAAAAGTAAGAAGTTTTCGCCATTCAAGTGGAATGTATTGCGCAACATATCACCGTTAAAATGAGTGAATCATCAGAATTACTCTCGCCTCCATGGAAAAACTTTGAACTTCCCTCTAATTTTATATTGAATTATGAATCAAATTATCTACAGGGTGGGCTTAAAGTTTCTTTGAATGATAATTCTCGAATAAAAATCGATAATTTTCGGCCACGAGATAGAAGAGAATGATAATTTTGGGTCACCATATCTTTCTGAAAAAGTCCGATTGAGCCCTTCTATCACTAGTTGAATCAGATTTCAGGTCATAATAGATGAAAATTCTGAAATAATCGAGCATTTTCAGAAAGATATGGTGGCCCAAAATTATCATTCTCTTCTATCTCATGGCCGAAAATTATCGATTTTTATTCGAGAATTATCATGCAAAGAAACTTTGAGCCCACCCTGTACATAATTTTGTCCACCTCAATTCAACAGTATCACCTACTTGCTCGATTTTCTCCCCCATCAATGAGTAACTATGATTTCCGAAACTAATCATTTTCGGACTTCAATCTACTTTAGATTATTCAAACAATCGATAGTGAGCTCGGTCTGGAGCGCAAACTCAAAATTCGATAAAAATTGATAAAATTGGAGCTGACAAGATGAAAAAAATTGTTTATTCAAACGATGTTGATCTGTAGCTAAAAATGAATTTAATTGCTCTGCCTTCAGAGATTGTGAACAAAATTTTCAGTTTTCTGGATCCTCATGATGTCTACAATTTCAGAATTGCTTGTCCAGCCTGGAGCTTGGAAGCTATTTGATGGTTGGCCAACTGTGGAGCAATTGAAACTTTCTCCTTGTCCACGATCAAGGCGATTGTACCTCATGAGATGATTAATGGGAGATCGGTTATTGGTAAGTTAAACATCTAATGATATCTCATGTAATTATATCTGATTCTACTCTCTTCAATAGAAGAAGAAAAATATTCTGAACACTTTGATATCATGGTAGAGTTACTCAAATCGAATAGAATAATGAATGAACACATGGTACCCAAGCATTTCTGGAGTAGAGAGGCTCTTGCAAATGAGATATGTTTGACTAATCTTCATTGGTATTATTATAAGAAAAATAATGAATATCATCATATATTGAAGCCCAATCTTAGTAAATACATCGAAGCATCTCTTGCCAACTCGCAACGTTATTATAACTTTACTTTCGTCACCTTCGAGCCTTTTTTGAAATCAATGGTGAAGAAAATTTATGGGCCCATTCAAGTTACTGGTTTGATGATCGAGCAGAGATCGGATGCATTTGGTTTGGGTTATGAAATTCTTGATTTTGATTGCAGTTGTTTTCAAAAAATTCCCAAAGCTTCGGATCCCTTCAAGTATAAAATATCAATGGAAAAGGAACTCAATGCATTCAACATCAATCAGTGGGCAACACAGACAAAAATTATTTCAACTAATTGGGAATCGGGAGACAGTTTATCTCGTGAAGATTTATACGATCCAGATTATCCGATAAAATCGCTTGTGTGTTTCAAGACAAGCCCTTTTTTTCTGTGAACGTTTGTATTTTTTGGTAAAAAACAAGGATATCATCGTCTCTAAGGTGTTGTTGAATGAATTTTCAATACTGTACATTGAGCCCCAAAAACCCCAAAAATGGTATGAGACGAAAAGCCGTAGATAGTGAGCATCGTCTTTGCTGGAAAAAATGTGAAAGCTGCCACTTCATCCATTGAAAGTCTGGATTTCAAGACTGGAGCTAAACAACTCATAGCATTTCGACAGAGTCTAGATTTCCCCGTAAATGATGGACGAATAGTAGGTTTTATTTTCTCCGATAACCGTTCACTAGATGTTTATAAAAAGCTTCTGATCTCGATCCACAAAACTTTTCCACACGTTAATTTTATGTACATTTCATGTTGGTAGCGCGAAGCTTTTCCAGCCGCTAGCCTAAAAGGTATCAGAATCCATTTGGTTCATTTGTGATCTATTATGAGTCAGCCAGACAATCTTTCCCATCTGTTACACAATCTGTTTTCACTAGCTTGAGATTCCCACTTGTAAACTTTTGGTTGGCTCGTTTTCTTAACTTTTACATTCGAATAAATTGAACTGAATACCCATAATTCTACCTGAATGATCACTAGATAATTGAGCAATTGGATACAGAATTCTTTTTAGTCCATTTCTTGATGATGATAAGATGACAGGATGATTTAACGTATACATTCGTCATTGTTGCTGTTAAAAATTTTGAGCTGAGGCTGCGAGTTTCATATCAGATGATCATTTTCGAAATATACTAGAATATTCATTGAAGATGATGAAAGATGATAGTTAGGTAGTTACATCGGATGAGTAATCTCCCTCCATCTTCAGAGTTACTATAATCGAAATGATCAGCAAAATTCAGTATCTTTGGACTCAATTACGTTACTCAAAGTAATTCACGAGACTTTCTGGACCATACGGAAAAGTTTCATGCTTTGGTTAATCGAATGAAATAATTATTTATATTATGATAGGAAAAAAGCGAGACAAGTGTGAAAACAATTTTGCCCAACCATAGTTAGTGAAATAATTATGGATAATTTTCTGTTCATTTGAATTGCCCTTTTTAGAGAGATAAGAAAGAAAAAGTTCATGATTTTTAGGTGGAAATTTTTTTTCCGTTTTTCATGGAAATTGTGATATTTGAACCTTGTTAGCCTTGTAATTTAATATATATTCAATTTAATAAATACCATTCAGGGGACATCCATGATCTGATGTGTAAAATTTTCTGAAATGGTACAATTTTTCTTCTTGCAAGCATTCTGAGCAATATTCCCATCTAATTGCCAATGGTGATGATTAAAAGAAATTGGTTTTGTCAATTGTAGTGAAAATCTTGCCATCCGAGTGAAATGTATTGCACAACTTAACATTGGTAAAATGAGTAGATTATAAGAAATACTCCCACCTTTATGGAGAAACTTTTAACTTCCCTCCATACAATTAACAATTCAATTATTCAGATAATTTTGCCCACCTCTAGTCAATGTTTTAATGTACCTTGCAAGATTAGTTAGCCCATCAATGAGTAATCATAAATGCGAATAGTAATCATTTTTCCACCTCAATTAATTAATTAATCCGAACAGTTAATTGTGAACTCCATCTAGAGTGCAAACTCCGACATCGAAATACATCAAAACAAAATTGAATCAGAGAAGATGGTAAACATGTAATGTTGACAGCTGATTGTTGTTTTTTTAATTTTTTAAAAGTTGATAATATTGAACATGTTGACAAGATTAGAAAAAATCGTACATTCAAATGGTGTTGGTGTGTAGTTCAAGATGAATTTAATTGCTTTGCCTTTAGAGATTGTGAACAAAATTTTCAGTTTCCTGGATCCTTATGATGTTTACAATTGTAAATGTGTCTGTTCAGCATTGAACTTGGAAGCAACTCGATGGCTGGGCAAGTGTCAAGCAATTGAAACTTTCTCCTTGCCCACAATCAAGGCAATTTTACCATCTAATGTGATGAATGGGAGAATTATTGATGGTTAGTTAATCACCGTATGACATATCATATGATTATATCTAATTCTACACTTTTCAATAGAAAGAGAAAGATATCCTGAACTTTTCGAAGTCATGATGGAGTTACTCAAATCGAATCGAATGATGAATAAGGACACGATCCATGAATATCCAAGAAGACGATTATGTGAGGTTTATACGAATGATCTTTATTGGTGTTATTTTAAAGAAAAGAATAGGTATCATCATATGATACCACCTAATCTTGGTAGATACATCAAAACATCTCTTGGCAACTCGCGACGTGATCATATCTTCACTTTCGTCACCTTTCATCGAAATTTAAAATCTGTGGTGAAGCCAATTTATGCATCCATTCCTGTTGCTGGCTTGATGATCGAGCAGAACTCAAATATATTTGATTTGGGCGATGAAATTCTTGATTTTGATCGCAGTTGTTTTGAAAAAATTCCCAAAGCTCCAGATCCATTCAAGTATAAAATATCCATTGTGAAGAACCTTAATGCCTTCAACATCAATCAATGGACTACAAAGGCCAAAATTATTTCAACTAATTGGGAATCGGGGCACAGTTTGTCTTGTAAAGATTTATATGATCCAGATTATCCGATAAAATCTTTCATATGTTTCAAGACTATCCCTTTTTCTTGTGAAGGTTTGGAATTTCTGGTGAAAAACAAGGATATAATTGTCTCTGATGTGCTTTTGAATCAATGGTCAACACTGTACATTAAACCCCAAAAACCTCAAAAATGGTATAAGAAGAAAAGCAATCCACAAATACTTAGTATTGCCTTCGCTGGGAAGAATGTGAAAGCTGCCACTTTATCCATCGAAAGTTTCTATTCCAACACTCGAGCTGAACAACTCATAGCATTCCGACAGAGTCTCGATTTCCCGATAAATGATGGACGAATTGTAGGTTTTATTTTTGTCGGCGGTTATTTATTCAAACCAGATGCTCTGAGTGAGATTCTCATCTCGATCCACAAAACTTTTCCACGCGTTAATTTTATGGACATCTCATGTTGGGACCCTGGAAAATTTCCCACTGTTGAACAAGGCCTCATAGAAGGTATAAGAATACATCTAGTTCATTTTTGATCAGTCGGTGAGACAACCTCTTTTATAAGTTTTACAATCTGTACATATTGATTTGAGAGCACATAATCTTAATTTTTGCATTCCAATAAATTGAACTAGAGACCCCCGATCCTTCCTGGATTGTCACTCCATTTTTGGAAGAGACTAGAATGCCCATTGGAGATGATGAAGAATGATAGTAAGGTAGTTACATATGAAGAGTGATCTACCCCTTATTATCACCCAAAGTTAATAAGATAGAGAAGGTCCCTAACCATCATCATCATTCAGTACATGAATTATTTAATTCATTTGCTTAACTCGGATAAACTCATGAGACTCTCTGTGTATGTCTACAAAAATACTCAGCAAAACAATGTTCAGAGTTTCACCAGCATCGATGATATATATGTTTGAATCATCCACCTTTGGCTATCAATTAATCATCATCTAGCCAGATGCTGACAGTATCAATATTATTGTTGTGTTGACATATTTCCATACTTGTAAAAATAAATAGATATTTAACCGCCATTCCATGATTGACGTCTATCGTTCCTCTAACAATACCATTTTTTTCAGAGACAATGATAAAACTGTTTCATCGACAACACATGTCTGAGGAAATGTAGAACTCAATCCTCTTTCTTCCCACTTGTCAGTATTTGACCACCAATTTCATCAAATAATCCTCAAAAAATCCAATCATTGTTATTATTTGCTCCTCAATATCGGTTTGTTTCTATTGGAGTGCATCGAAATTCATTTTATTGTGATGAAAATGTCAAATCATAACTTGTTGAACGTCTCACTTGGTTTCGATCCATTTTAAAAAGTTGCTGTTCCTACTTTTCAGGTGACAATGGCTACAATATATTTTTTGGAAAGTTTGAGTAATAATTTTCGCAAATTATATGATGTGCTTAATCCAGTGGAATTATTTTGTCAATGCTTCATACATTGGTTTGAATGGTGTTGCCATCGAATTTGAGCCAACTTTCAAGGTGATTAATCTTTCTACTCAACACTCTATTAACTTACTTATATGTTGCAATTATTACCGAAGGCAGACTTTTGTGCACTTTATCATAGTTTTCTAGACTGGCTGACCAATAGCGAAATTTGCCGTATTTTCAAATTGAGTTCTCAGAGACTAATACTTCATCAAATCTTAAGAATCGTTTTCTTTCGATTTATTGATAAAAAATACAACGATCGACAATTCAAATGACAAATACGTGCGTGTTTATTATGGCACCAAATGGCAAGCAGTTGTGACACTTGCTGATTATATCAACTACTTTTACTCAATAATTGTAATTAGAAAAAATGTAATTATGTTCATAATATTCATGAGGCAACATTCTGTGACCTGTTGCTTTCAACACGATAAAGATCATATAGATACCAACGAATACCATAGAAATGCCAATGAAGGCAAGTGTAGCGAACCTTTTTTCACGAATTGAATTTTGATCTCTTCTTCCGGTCACTTTTTTCCAAGCTTTCTTGAAAAAATCTTTCACACGATTCCAGGCAGCCACAATCTTCGACTTAATAGTCTGGATTATTGAACGAGGAATATCTTTCAGAACAGTCCTCACTTTCGCTTGATATACTGACTTTTTGGCCTCGTAAGCCTTTTCGAATAGGGCCACCAATTCGCGACGCTCTTCCGGTGTAATTTCATCATCTTCTTTGGCTTCCGATAGTTTCTGTTGCAATTCGGGTGAACTTTCAATTATCTCTAGAACAATGTCACGAAGATCGTCCATAGTGGATTCGTGTAGCATCGAGAAACCAGCACCCTTCAGAAGGGCTTCACATTCGACATGAAGATCTACCAATCCTTTTGTCACCACAAAACTGGCCTGCAAAACGAGTGCCATTAGAGACACAATAATCATGAGAAAATTCATATTAAAGTAATATTTTGGCAGTTTCAACAGTGCTCAGATAAAAAGTTAGCAGAGAATATGACCAACACGTTACAGTTTTCTCCTTTTATTGACCTCCTGTTCATGTCTGTGCAATCCGCACCCAGACGATTCGCGCCGTGTAATTCACATTAATTTATAGTCTCATATAGCCTTATATGCATGGAGATGAGCCCAATCGCATGATCATACATGCATCTCTATGCAGAAAATGGAAGAAAAATCATACTCTCACTTGATGATTAGGTCAATCAGCTTGATAATTTTCTTCTTGTTACTCATCCCAGAGAGATATGATTCTTATGCTTTGAGCATTTTTCTCTCTCAGATCTTCAATTACAAGGGTAGCTACCGAAAGTATGGGCCATGTTAGTATTGAGTATACATGTTTGAATTTCGATTGTTCGTAGAACTGACATTTCTATCCTGAGATATGGTTAGTTTGATTTAATAATCGATTCAATTTTTGACCTGTCCTTCTTATGAGCTTTGTCGGCAAGAGCGTTCAGCTTATCGTTCAAAGTAATTGAGTGATTGAGTGAAGCTTTTGATAGTTTCTCCTAGAATTTAGATGAGCTTTCATATCATGTGAATGTAGAGAGAAAATATTGATATATATAATTTGGATCTAGATGGTTTCATTCTTACCCCTAGCAGATGAAAAAATTTCTACTCTTCCAAATTTTTTTGGTGATACTTTTCAGTGATAAATTTTCAGCATCTGTTCAAGCTTCCAAGTTGTTATTCTATCACAATTGGATTTGACTCAGGGCTCCAAAACTTCCAAAACATTTTTCGTGGATAGAAGTTGAGATGGAGGAAAAAACCTTCCCCCCATATATGAAGATGTAAATTTAATTTGATCAGTCTGATTGAGAATCAGAATAATAAAAATAATTATTAAAATGGATGGGATTCACTATGGAATTACTTCGAGATGGATCGTTTGTTCCTATCATGATACAATAGGAACTCTATGATTCAAATAGCTATTCAAAAAATTAGAAAAGGTGGGAAATAAATACAATTTGAAGCAAATCAGACCGTGACAAAATCATCTCAATTTTATAACTAATTGATTTTACCGCGTAAAAGTTTAAGTTTGATTGCATTGTTACAAGATGTACATATTAATACATGATGATAATCTCATAGGCTACAGATTTCCATGGTATTGCACATGATTGATGCAATTTGAAACTCTTCTAATCAAGAAATTATCTCAAAAGTGGAGGAGTGATCATTTAGTATTATAATCAGCTATTTTGCACACATTCCAGCGAAATACCCATGCTTCTATCATGCGAAAAAAACGCTTTCATGTTGAAAATTACTCTTGACTTTGGATCGCTCATTTCGCTTTGCACAATATTTTTTTCTCTAAAATCTAAAAACCAATGATAAAGAGGCTCATGATCAGTATATTATATTATATTCTACTGGAATCGACAAGTTCATCTGACCTTAAGAACTTATCACAATTGCTTCTCTTAAATGTCGAGACCGAGCATGCTGGCATTCATTTGTTTTTTAACGATTGCTCTCTATTCTACGATAAAACGTTCCCTAGATGCTTCAGAATGTCAGAAAATAAGGTGAAAAAACAGTTTTTTTGGCAAAAGTATTCCGCTGAAGATCTGAAAAAATTCGCTCAATTGTGTACCTTAGATGTTTATGTGTTCCTCTTCTGCTTTGCCCTCGCCATCTCTAATATAACAGGTTTACAGATTATTCAAGACAAAGTTTGCCTTAATGAGCTCAAACTTCCGGCGGAAGTCTGCGACAACATCGAAAAACGGCCTGATTATGTTAATGAGGCAGTTCATTTGTACAAATCGGCAACATTATTTCGAACATATGAAAATATCATCATTTTTATACCTTCATTACTGATCACCCTATTCAGTGGTCGACTACTTGATAAATATCCCCAATATTTGAAAGTTTTTTTTGCCTTTCCAATATTTGGCCTACTAGTGCATAATTTCCTCATGATATATCATATAATTCATTTTGACATCGATTATCGACAAATGTATTGGGCTAAAGTAGCTTTCGGTGGTACCGGAGGTGCAGCTCTATTCTTCTCATCATCTTATACCTATGTTCTTCGATATACACCGGAAAAATTTCGACAAGTTCGATTTGGTATGGTTGATTTCGCAATGCATCTGGGTAAATAATGATCAATATGAATCGTAGATCCATTTTCATGAAACAATTGGAGATTGGCTAGGAACTGAATGTTGAAATTTTGATATGCACAGGTTTCGCCATTAGTATGAGTGTTGGAGGAACGATTCTGGTATCTCAACCATGGTTCTATTCTAGATTGAGAAATTATCTTGGAGTCTATGGTACAAGTGCTATTGGAAACGTGATTTCTCTGGTTTGGCTTGTAACCCTGATGAAAACATCCCATCTCGGTGGAGATCAAGAATCCAAAAAGGGTCAAAATGATCAGACTAGCCAAGATGGAGCCAATGGTAAAGAAAAATCAACAGCTAATTTGACTAATGATGGAGATGGAGGAAAATTGAAATTTTTAGATAACATTGTTCAGATGGCTAAAACTTGTGCCAAAAAGCGTGAGGATGGTAATCATATTCGACTTTGGTGGTGCTTGATTTGTGTATGTTTATCTCAGATCTGTTTGATGGGCGAATTGACTGTGGTGTATCAATTTGCCCAAAAAGTTTATGGTTGGGATGCAAGATTTTTTTCGAATTTGAAAACCATCACCAATCTCATACCTACATTTGGAGCTATACTCTTCCCGGTTATTTTCGTGAACAAGATGAAGCTAAAAGATACAACAATCGGCATTATTGGCTCATTTTCGTTGATTTTCAAATGTCTAATCAAAGGAGGATTTCTGTATCCTGTGGCATTTTATATCGGAGAAGTTGTGTCAATGTTCACAGAATTGATGTCAATTGCATTCCGAACTATTGCCGCAAAACTGATTTCGTCTGATGAATATGGACAAGTGTTCACAGTGCTATCATGTGTGCAATCATCAGCTACAATGTCATCATCCATATTGTATACCGGAATTTTCAACCACACACTCAACTGGTATCCTGGAATGGTTTATCATACGGTAGCTGTGATGATGTTCATGCCATATCTTGTTCTTATCTGGATAGATTTATCTGGAAAAAAGTTGGAAAATGAAAAGCGCGCTGCTCAAGCAAAACAAACCATGAAACTGGAACAATTGAATTAGAAGCAATCCATTCAATAGTTGGAGAGAAAATTTGTTATCAAGATGGACACAATCTATCCTTGAATTGGAAATGAATGCTTTTTCGACTATTAGACTTCTGATTGGGCTAACTGATCAGTTTCACGTTGGATTTTAATCAGAGAAAATCTTCAACTTGATTCGTTAATCTTCATCTCAAGAATTGGAGAAACGATTGATTAATTTGTTAAGGGAGGAAGAGAAAATGAAAAATTCTCATCGTAAAAAGTATGATCATATCTGATTCTTGTGCAAAGTTATTGCATTGAGATGATGTTATACTGAATGCGAAGAAAATCAAGCTCGAATTATTTCATTTTCTATTTGATGATATTAGATGATTCAATCATTGTCTCATGAACGAGACAGATAAACACATGGTTGATGAATGCAATTTATTGATGATTTTTCGTTAATTTATGCATTAATTTATTTTCTCACTCACAATATCGGAAGAATGAAACAAAATTCCAGTGAAATATTGCTTCTCATTGATCAGAATCAATTGTCAATACTTTGTTAGAGGTGAAAATGGGAAAGAAAATTGTCTGGCTGAGTTGATTTTTCTCACCTATCATAAATTTATTAATAAATGGCTCCATCGATGTACCGTTGTGAGCAAAAATGTTCCATCCCGGGAGCAAATGATCTTTCGTGGAAACTTTACTAATTCCATTGAATCGAGAATCTCAGCTCAACATGTATCTATGGTGTTGAATTGTATTTTCTTGTGACCACAAGGTCTACTAGAGGTGACTTGGAGTACTACTGTAGCCCTTTGATCACTCACATTAATGATGATGAGAAGAAGCTTTCGTAACAAAAGTTTTGTTTTGAGGATCAAAAAATTCTGCTCTCATCATGGAAGCTCAATGTTTTAGCTTTCAGGTGATTTAAGGATTGTTTGCTTGTTTATTTCATGTCTTTAGTGGGTTACTAGACGGAAATTTTGCCTTTCTATAGACTTAAGTCACATCTACTCAAAATTTAAATCGAAATAATTTGTTTCATTTTTGATCAACCTTTCAAAGCTAAATGAATGCGCATCATTCCTCTAATTGGGGTAACCAAGGGTTACTTGGTTACTTAACACTTTACAATTTTGATTATCAACCTTCTCTTGGTTGTGTATGCGAACACATTTGTTGATGATAATTTTCATGTATATAATGTATATTTCCATTGATTGTTGTAGTGATCAAATCATTTATTCATGATTAATTACCTGATTGAAGAGTTAAAATAGCTTGAAACTTTGTGTTATTTGTGATGATTGTGACGATTGTCAATTTTCATTTTTGTTGATTTTTTACAACAATCAGTGAAAATGACAAGTTATTCCATTTTTTGGGACTTTTCAACCACACCTTTGTGGTCTGATTTTCCTCTGAATGATTTCATTATCAATTTGGAGAATGAACTTTATCTAAAATCGAAACCAGTTCGAGGTGATTGTAATATTTTTATTGATGCCTTATCTGAGTTGGAGTCAAGTAAGAAAGAATTGGGATCAAATTTGAAAACATGTGGTTTCGAATTAATTGGATACACTTTTCGCCAATCCAAAGATGAAGTTATTCGAGTTTGTCAGAAATATTCGAACAAATCGGAAATCACTGATTTGATTCTCATTTCTGGCAAGCGTGATTTTCTCCTCAAACTTTATTATGCTTCCAATGCCTCGAAAAATTTTCACCTCATATCTGCTGATAATTTAGTCAAGAAATTTGAATGGGCAAGCAAAGTAGTTTTGTTCAACGATATCGTTCTGAGAACATTCAGCAAGGTTCCATCAAAAACTACTCAAGACAATTCTCAGAGCAAAAAATTAAGGGAAATTGAGGAAAGTATCAAAAAAGATGCGTCCATAAAAACTAAAACCAAAGCCAATACACAAATTAATGGTCAAAGTACGGAGAAATCATGTGAAATAATACCAACAATAGTCGAGAAAATGAAAGTTCCTTCCAAAAAACTCGATAAAAATGAAGAAGATCAGAAACTTCGCTTCATGTGTCTATTAACTTTTGATTCTGAGAGAAAAGATAAGCTCATGAATACTTTCGAATCGTGTTTGGATGCCTTCGAGGGTCGAGTTGTTACATGTGATAATGGTGTTTGTGTTTTGGAATTTCAATCAAAATATGGCCTGACCATTGCAGAACCATTCTTGTGTAGTCTTCATCCTATTAGTGGCCTTCGAATGAATTCGATAACCGTGATCGATCGGATTACTGGTAAAACTTTAGATTTCAATCATGGCGAAAAAGTTTCCAATCAATTGGGTGAAAATAAATCCAAGAAGGTACCACCTATCGAGAAAGAATCGACTATATATGTTGGATCACATCCTGGCAATAAGAATTCACTTCCAAACAAAAGTCTGTTGAATGATCCTGGTCGATTATCTCGACCTATCGAAAGTAGAGAGATAAAATCAGATGACCATAATAATAGAAGCGGTATCAAGAAAAACCCAACCAAATCTGCACCCATTTCAAATTCGAAAGGTGGTGGATCTCAAAAGCTCGGAGTCTTCAAGTTTCTTAAGGATGGATGTTTTCTCATCTTTAACGATTTGAATATTAAATTGAAACCTGGTATAACACCCTCAAGTACATGGTTTCACAGTCAAATACACGAGTTACTCGGGAGTATTCCAACAAAATTCACTTACTTTGATAACAAATCAAAATGGGCCATGATCGTGTTCAATTCAGATGATGATCGAAATGCAGCTCAAAGTATCTTGCGAAAAAAAAAATTTCCTGGCAATACAGCTGTACTCAATCTCATTTGTGCTTCATCGATCTCGAATAGCCGCATCAGAAGAATCATCAATTCTAATTGGGCCTACGAATGGGCCAAGATGACTAAGAAATCAAAAATTACGAATATTTCGTAATTACAAGAGCAGTTCTGATGGAATGAGCTGCAAGTATAAAGTTCCCAAGCCATCTTTGCACTCTCATCTTACAATGTTGTTGCTGGTAAATCAATTTAATTAATAATTGTGAATTAACCAACAAGATATCACGAATTTGCTCAGTTCTTTGCTTAGAAACGCATACATATATTGGTTCCTCAAAGTTGTGAGAAAATTTCTATTTATTCTTTTTATGCTAATTTGCTTCTCCATCCATACAATATGAGATAAAAAGAGAGGAATAAAAATTCGCTAAAATGAAGTATTGCTCTGCCTATCAAAACTAATTAACGATACTTAACAAGAGATAAAATTGAAAAAATGATCAAGACGATAATATTCATTACCACCTGTCATTAAGAGATATTTATCATCAGATGTACCGTTATGAACAAAAAATATTCCACCTTCATGACAAAAGAACTTACATCTGAACTATAGCCACTCACTAAACCAATACTGCTAGTTCCATTGAATATCTCATCTCAAGCTCATTAATTTTGTTAAATCGAATTCCCTTGTGTCTATGTGATCCCACCAGATGTAGCCTAAAGCATTCCCGCCACATTTTGATTTGACTCCCCTTAGTGGGAGGTTCCTACGGCTTAACCAAAAATTTTGGTTCCCGAAGTTGTTACCTGTAGAGTCAACAGGAGTTGATTGAGATTGATTAAGTTGATTTTCAATAATTTTGTCAATTTTTCTTCTTAATCCTTTGGGATTATAATTTACATACACACCGACGAATTTGCTTTTGGTGGTGAAAACAAATGGAGGAAACATTCTCTTTGACTGTGTTGTTTTGATTAACTTAAATTGTGATTCATTGATTTGGTGGAAGATTAAAGTAGTCAGTGGCTGTATATTAAATCTTGTCAACATTGTGATTGATACCACTACTTATTAGAGATTATACTCTTTTTTGACGGCTAACAATTAACAATAATAATGACAAGCTATTCGGTTTTTTGGGACTTTTCGACAACACCTTTGTGGTCAGATTTTCCATTGATAGATCTCGTTCTCAATTGGGAAGACAAATTTTATCCCGAGACGAAGCCAGTTCGGAGTGATTGTGTTATCTTTTTGGATTCATCATCAGAATCATCAGAATCTGAAGCGAGTATCGGAAAATTAGGATCAAACTTGAAAGCTTGTGGCTTCAAATTGATTGAATATACTTACCATCAATCTAATACCGAAGTTGTTCGACAAAGTCAACAATACTTGAAAAAACCAGAGGTTACTGATGTAATTTTCATCTCTGGAAAACATGATTTTTTCCTTAAAATCTATTATGCTTCTCAAATGTCATCAACCAAATTTAATCTTATAACTGCTGACAAATATGTCGAAAAATTTGAATGGGCCAACAAGGTGTTGATGTTTGACGAAGTTGTTTTGGACACACTTGACAAAACTTCCTCCGAAATTGATCACGATGATCCATGGAGCATCAAATGTCCTGATAATAAAGATAGGAAGGTTGACGAGGAGGATATCAAATCTAAAAAAGATGGCAAAGATGTAAACAAACAAGATGCATCATCAAAATTACTGACATCCAAAAAGATGGAAGTTTCCCCAGAAAAATTTGAAAAAGATGACGAAATAGAGGTTAACGAAGAAGATGCTGAGAAAGAGGATCTTAAATCCCACGATGATGGCGAAGATGTAAACGAACCAGATGCATCGCCAACTAAACCAACACCTGAAAAGAGAGGTGTTTCTGCTGAAACATTTGGAAAAGATGACAAAAATAGGAAACTTCGCTATGTGTGTCTGTTAAATTTTGATCCTGTCCAAGAAGATAAGTTGATGAAAACTTTTGAATCGTGTTTGGAAGCCTTCAAGGGTCGTTTAATTACCTGTTGGAAAGGTTTGTGTGTATTGGAATTTCGATCCAAGCTTCATTTGACCACAGCAGAACCTTTCTTGAATAGTCTCTATCCAATCTGTGGCCTTCAAATGAATTCGGTAACGGTACTCGATAAGGTTACTGGTGAAACCTTGGATCTAATTCGTGGTGAAAAAGTTTCCAATCAAACATATAAGAAGAAATCTACCGAGAAGTCATCAACCAAGAATACTGAATCATTATCTGATATAGACCAAGTTGGCGAATCAGATGGGGATAAAAATTATATTGGAAATAAAATCTGGACAGCTAAACCCAAACCTAAACTTAAACCTAAAACTAAACCCAATACTAATTCTCCTTCGAGAGATGATCCTCAGATACCAAGAAGCTGGGATTTCCTTAAGAGTGGATACTTTCTCACTTTTACCAATTTCCTCAAGGACGAGAAACTGTCATGGTATCGCAAACAAATTTACAAGCTGTTGGGAAATATCACGGCTAAATTCATCTACTTGGATCCTAGATCTGATTGGGCCATGATTCAATTTTATTCAGAGAATGATCAAATGGCAGCCCAAAAAGTTTTGCGAGGTGTGCAATTTCCGGGCAAGAGTTTTGTACTCAATCCTGAACGTACATCGACTATTTCAAGTTACCACATTAATCGGATCAAATTTTTCTACAAATTTCCTGATTCCAACAAGATTACAATCACTGAGAAGCGTCGTGATGATGAGTGCCTTTGTAATTGAAACATTCAATTCCTGCTGTAAATTGAAGCATCTCCTAAATCCCACCAGTTTGTCAATAGTCACAATTTTCTAAGTGATATTTCGAGAATTTTCCATACAATATGGTATACTTGACCATCAATCTACTATAAAGAAAAGCTTTTGCAATTTTTTGATTAAATACAATGCTCCTCTGGAAAACTTTGAATGTGCTTGTAATCGGTCCTTCATGCACTAGCGAAGAATTCAAACATATTGATGCTTCACCAGCATTTTTGCTACAATCGCTATTCTATGACAGACTCAGAAAATGAAGCAATCAACATGAACAGGAAAGAAAGAAAATAAAGAGATGAGTAAAGAGAGATCAGTAATATCAATGTGAAGCTTTAAGCTAATCACTGACAATTAACATACCAAACCAAACCGTTGAGACTGTTGATGACTGAATCGAAATAAATTTCATATTTTTTTCATGAATATGTGACAAAATAGAAATATTATGTTCATTTGGATATTTTTTGCCATGAAGTGATTCTTGAATGCGATTGAATAGTTTGAAGTTTTGTACGATTGTAAAACTCAAGAAATTCCTCATGTTAACCACTATAATGTTCCTATTCATGTGGTGATAAGTTGGATTCCATTGTAACTATGTGATCCACCAGATTGAGCTTAGATCATTCCTGTAACTCTCCAAATATCATCATAGATCACACATTGATGAGCAGAAGCTTTTGATTCAGGATGGAAGAAAAATTTCCTCTTCCACGCACTAGTTTCCAGGTAATGCAATCCTAATGCTAACTCGTTAGTCAATTTCAATCATCTGCCAACCATCAACACTGTGAATGCCCATCATTCGCTTCACCAAAGGTTATCTATTGATCAAACACTTTAAAATTCTATGATCAATTTTTTACCCTCTCAAGATTATTTTTGAGTACAAAGTTTTTTCAATTAGAACGAGTGAAATAAATGTTTCAACTTAAGTGATCAAATTATTTATGTGCAATTAATTAATCTTATTGAAAAGTCAATGGAGTTGATAACTTTGCACTGTTTGTTTTGATTGAAATTTTCCTCAATTTCTGGTCATGGTGATATTTTTTCGACAATAATTAATCAAGATGACAAGTTATTCCATTTTTTGGGACTATTTTACTACACCCATGTCTGATTTTCCATTGGAAAATTTCATTGTTACTTTGGAGAACAAACTTTATCCTGAATCTAAACCAGTTCGAGGTGATTGTGTTATTTTTACGAATACATCGTCTGAGGTTGAGCAAAAAATTGGAAAATTGGGATCAAATTTGAAAACCTGTGGCTTCAAATTGATTGAATACACTTTTCGCCAATCCAATGCGGACGTCATCAACGTCTGTGAAAAGTATTCAGAAAAATCCGAGATCACTGATTTACTTCTCATCTCTGGCAAGCATGATTTTCTTGTTACACTCTTCTATGCCTCTGACGATTCAAAAAACCGCAATATCATATCTGATGATAAACTGAGCAATGAATTTGAATGGCCAAACAAGTTGATCATGTTCAAAGACATTGTTCTCGATGCACTCAGAAAATTTTCTTCCAAAACTGATCCAAACGATTCTCAAAGTAAAACACATGGGAAAACTGAAAAAAATAATGCGAAAAATTCCTCCAAAATTGAGCGCGATGGCCAAAGTTCGATAAAATCAGATGGAAAAACATCATTAACATCGACGATATCCAAGAGAGCAGAAATTCTTCCCAAAAGAAGCTATAAAAATGTGGAAAATAAGGAAATCTGTTACCTATGTCTTCTGACTTTCAATTATGATCGGAGAAATGAGCTGATGAATACTTTTGAAACGTGCTTAAATGCTTTCAAGGGTCGAGTTCTAACTGGTTGGAATGGTGTTTGTGTCATAGAATTTCGATCCAAATCTAATCTAACTGATGCTGAGCCCTTCTTGTGTAGCCTCTATCCTATCACTGGTCTCCGGATGAATTCGATAACTGTGATTGATAGAATCACCGGTGAGACTTTGGATTTCAATAACGGTGAAAAAGTTTCCAATCAATTGGGAGAAAATAATGAATCTGATAAGATATCAGATGTCAAGAAAGAACTAACAGTGAATATTGAACCACATTGTGACAAGAATTCGAATCAAGAGGTGAATTCAGACGATGATAACGATGACGGTGATAGCAAAATAAGCTCAACTAAATCCATTTCCAATTCAAATTCGCAAAATGATGGATCTCAAAAACCAGGAGGCTTGGAATCACTTGAGAATGGATATTTCCTTACTTTCACCGATTTGGTTATAGATGAGAGGCCTGAATGGTATCGCAGTCAAATACTCAAGCTACTCGGAAACATTCAGACTAAATTCATATACTTTGATCTAAAATTGAATTGGGCCATGATCCAATTCGGTTCAGAGGATGGTCGATCTGCAGCTCAAGAAATCTTGCAAGGTGCAAAATTTCCCGGCAAGAGTGTTGTACTCAATCCTGATCGTACATCAACAATTTCAAGTTCCTACATCAAACGAATCAAGTGTAACTGTAAATTCTATAATTGGGCTAAGAACACAGTCGCTGAGAAACCAAAAACTAGAGGTAATTCGTGATTTTGAGAAGTTCTGATGTTCATGAAGTACGCTGCGAATATAGAATCATCCAATTGTGATTTTTGATGCCTAATTTGAACCAAATTATTTCAAAATATGTGATAAATTATCTTATTATTGGCGAGGATATCACTCAAATCCTCCATCGAAAGGTAAAGAGATTTGCTTAAAAATGTAAAAAAAATTCAGCATTGATTTTCTGTTAATTTTCTCTGCCCGTACAATTTAAAATAAAAGAATGAGATAAAAAATCGCTCAAACAAGATCAATTGCTTTGCCAATCAGACTTTGTTATTATCGATACTTCATAGGAGCTCAAGAGGAGAAAACATTATTATCAGCATGCCATGTAAAAAAATTTTTCAAAAGGTGTACTATTGTGAACAGAATATGTTTCAACTCCATCTTCATGATGAAAGAGCTTCCATCAGAACTGCGACCATCCACTATACCAATAATGCTAGTTTTGTTGAAAAGCTCGAAGATGTATCCATGATGTTAAATGGAATTCCTTTTTACCTATGTGATCCACCAGATGCGGCCTGAAGCAAACCTTTAACTCGTGAATCATCATTAATCATCATTAATCATCGTTGATCATCGTTACGAACCTGGTTATAATGATGAACAGAAGTTTTTGTTTCAAGATCAAAAAAATTGTGCCTTAAAGCATCGGTTTCCAGATAATTTAAGCTTTAACTATTAGTTCCTATGATTCATCAACTCTCAGCATCATGAATATATATCGTTCGTTTTATTAAAATGTTACTCATTGATCTAACATTTTGCAATTTTATCAATTTTCATCAATTTTCCACCTTATTGACTGGTTACTTGGTTGACCATTTTTTTAATCAAAATGAATAGAGAAAGCATGCTTACTAGTTGTTTCATTGATCAAATTCCTAGTTAATTAACCTTATTTGGGTGCCAGTGTTGGTATTGGTATAAGTGTAAGCATTGTATTGCCTATCAAAACTAACGATACTCAATAAGAGATAAAGTTGAAAAAATTAATCAAAACGATAATATTTATTTTGACCTGTCATCAAGAAAAATTCATCAACAGATGTATCATTATGAACAAAAAAAAATATTTCATCCTCATGACGGAAGAACTTACATTTGAACTATGTCCACTCACTAAACCAATATTGCTAAAATAACCTAGTTCCATTGAATATCTCATTTTAAGCATATTTTACAGCTCTTTTATGAATATGATTGAAACAAACATAAAAGAAGCTGTATGACCTCCAGTGTATGTCAAATCGATTAAATTAATTAATTCCCTTGTGTCTATGTGATCCACCAGATGTGGCCCAAAGCATTCCCGCCACATATTAACCGTTCTTTAATGATATGAATGATTAATTTAATTTAATAAGCAAACACACCATACGTCTTGACCCAAGTTTACCAGCTGAGTAAACAGAGTTGATTGATAACTTAGCAATAATTCTATCAATTTTTTTTCTCAACCCTTTGGGATCATAATTTACATACACACCGGTGCATTTACTTTTGGTGGTGAAAACAAATGGAGGAAACATTCTCTTTGACTGTGTTGTTTTGATTAATTTAAATTGTGATCCATTGATTTGGTGGAAGGTTGAAGTAGCCAGTGGCTGTATATTTTATCTTGGCAACATTGTGATTGATATATCACTTATTTAAGGTTATACTTTTTTCAGTCCAATGGCCAACCAATCGAACGAGGTAAGTTCATTTCCTCTGACTTGTTCAGGACATAATTTTTATCATTTTCCATCATCATCATTCCTCCAGCCCGAACCATCTTGTATTTTAGATCCAATGTGGTTAGGTTTAACTGGACAGCAATGGCATGCTTTGCTGGAAACAGGTAACTACCTACTTTCTTTTTTTGCTAATTTCCTTCATTTCGCTTCTATTCCCTTCTTCAGATCACGGTCGCGAGAATTTGTTTCACAAATTCAATAATATCATCAGGCTCCAAAATCGTGGTCATTTTGATGAATTGAGGAATTATACCCCACAGGAATTCCTCAGAGCCTTAATCTTCCATGGGTATTACCCTAAGGAAGGTGATAAAAGTGAGGTTTTGATGGCTGGTAAAAGGAAAGCACCAGCTGTTTTGGACAGGAGAGCTTGCATCAGGATAACCAGATCAACCTATCCTAATACGGATGTCTCGATTTCTGAACTCATCAGAGTTCATGATGATTTTGAGAAACAGTGTGAGAGACTGTTCTTCCCTGAAGGCTATAGTTGTAGTGAATCGAAGCGATCCATGAAAATTCGAGAAGAAGAAGCGTCGCTTCAACACTCCTATTGGCCACCATAGAAGGAGTTTCTTTGATTCCTGATAGCACAGGATCCATGGTAAATAAATTGAAATTGGTAATGGTAAATCCTAGCACTCCGTGGATCTGAACTCTATTTTAATCAATTCAAGTGTGGAATCTTGACGACAGAGTCATAGTGAGAAGTTTTGTCCATTCGAATAAACATCCAATAAACAAATCATGAGATTTTCTCACAGATCAATAAATTCAGTTTAATATCAGTGATCAATATTCGTTTTATTTATTTCATCATATGAAAAACAAAATCGGACTTCGTATCTAAAAACCTCAAATCAAATACTTTATTCTAAAAACCACAATCAGAAGACCAAACTCTTACAATAATGACTCTTTTTGGTCCAAATACTTTTGAATATTTATATTTTTGTGGGCCATTTGATCATCAATCTAATTTTCAATCTGGGCGAAAATTTGATCTCTCTTTCGTTCAACTCTTCCAAGTCTTCATGACATTTTGATTTTCCTGATCTCTTCTTCCCGATTAACTAATCTAGTCAATCAACAAATCAGGTCAATTAATTAATCTAGTCAATTCAATTTAAATTTCTCATCATCAAATTTCAATCTTCTTCTCTTCATCACAATTTTCGAAGACTCAAATCTCCATAGTCTTTTCTTCGTAGTTCTCCGAAAAGGAAATTTTCTTCTTCCCACATACGAACGGTGAGTTTGATCCAGTGCATATCTCATCGATCATTGGTAGGAAAATGAATGTTATTTAATTCTCTCCATTTTCACTCTAGTTTGAAGATGCCCAAGAGGAGTTGTCCAGCCCATTTTCATGATCACCTGTGGTCGAAATATTTTTTAGATATCAGATAGGGAAGCATCGCTTCAACTCATCTTCGACCTCTACAAGTAAAACTGGATGATATTCAATTTTATCGATTATTCTTAAGTAGTAGAAGGGGTAGAAGTTATGGAGTGGGGCTCAAACCAGCCTCAGGCCCATTTTCATGATCATCTGTGGCCGGAAAATTCATCAGATTGCATATGGATGATAGAAGTATCGCTTCAACTCATTTCAGACCTTTACATATAGAATTTTTCACTACCCCCCCCCAAATATACTCTAGAAAACAGACCTACCCAGCAAAATGAAGAATTTCGTTCATGTATGAGGCCTGATTCAAACAAACCACACAAATGACTGTTCATCCATATAGCCCCATGAGCCAACTAAAGAGACTGGAGTCAAATAGAAGTGACGCTTATTCGAACTTAACCATGGTCCCATGAATTTTCATTCATCAGATATTTATGGAGATGTAAGAGAAAATATGAGGAGCTCAGTTCCAATAAGATGGAAGTTCCTCTCGATAAAACCGAAAAAGATGAGGAAAATATAAAACTTCGCTTTATGTGTCTTATGACTTTTGATTCTGACCGAAAAAATAAGCTCATGAACACTTTCGATTCATGTTTGGATGCTTTCAAGGGTCGAGTTGCTGCATGTGGGAACGGTGTTTGTGTTTTGGAATTTGGGTCCAAACTTCCTTTGATCAACCCAGAACCTTTTCTGAGTAGTCTTTATTCGATTTGTGGTCTCCGGATGGATTCGAAAACGGTACTCGATAAAGTTACTGGTGAAACTTTGGACCTTATCCATGGCGAAAAAGTTTTGGATCAAACGTATGAGAGAAAATCTACCAAGAGTATCAACTTTTTGCAAAGCATCAACTGAGTATGCAGAATCATATCCTGATAAAGATCAAGTGGGCAAGTCAGATGATGATAAAAATTATATTAGAAATAAAATTTGGGCAGCTAAGCCTAATACCAATTCTTCTCCGACAGATGATGATCTTCAGAAACCAGGAAGCTTGGAATTCCTCAAGCCATTGTGAAATATTCAGGCTAAATTCATTTACTTAGATCCTATACCTAATTGGGCTGTGATCTAGTTTAACTCAGAAGATGATCGAACTGTGGCCGGACAATTCATCAGATCCAAGATCCCAGATATTAGAGAAGCATCGCTCCAATTCTCCTCTAGCCTAATCGTCAATTTTCACCCCTTCAATCTCGACTGGAAAAACTTCATTTTCGTGATCAAGTTGATCAGTTGTAATATTATTCTTCTCTACTAGACGACGCTCTAGCTGTGATGTTCCCGCGCCCGGCATTTTTCCAGCATGTTTTCAAATGTTGAACTCCACAAGAATCATTCTGTCAGAATGTTGATTAAGTTGATGTGTTGATATATCTTTTAATTGTGCTCACATTTATTGAAGGTTATGCCTTTTCTTCGTTCGATGGCCAACAAATCGGATGAGGTAAGTTCATTTCCTCACACTCCTCTGATTTGTTCAAGACATGATGTTTATCATCTTTCATCATCTTCATTCCTCTAGCCCAGACCATCTTATACTGTACCTCCAATAAGGTTAGGTATAATTGGACAGCAATGGCGTGCTTTGCTGGAAACAGGTAACTACTTACTTTCTTCTCTAGCAAATTTCCTTCATTTCACTTTACTTCCTTTCCTCAGGTTATGGCCGCGAGTATATGTTTAACCAGTTCAATGATATTATCAGGTTCCGAAATCGTGGTCATTTTGATGAATTGAAAAGGTATACGCCACAGGAATTTCTTAGAGCCTTAATTTTCTATGGGTATTACCCTACGGAATGTGATAGGTATGAGGTTTTGGTGGCTGGTAAAAGAAAAGCACCAGCTATCTTGGACAAGGACTCTTGCCTCGGAATAACCAGATCAATGTATCGAAATACTGATGTCCCGATGTCTCAACTCATCGAACTTCATGATGATTTTAAGAAACAGTGTGAGAGATTGTTCTTCCCTGACAGTAATTGTGGATCAAACAAGGTAAGCTCATATCCCCTGACTTGTTCAGCAAATAATGATTATCATTTTTCATAATCATCATCATTTCCTCAGCCCGAACCATCTTTCACCATAACTCCAAGGTGGTTAGCTATAACTGGAAAACAATGGCATGCTTTGCTGGAAACAGGTAACTACTTACTCTCTTTTCTTGAATATTTCTTTCATTTTGCTTCTCTTCCTTTCTTTAGATTACGGTCGCGAGTATTTGTTTGGCAAGTTCAATACTATTATCATGCTCCAAAATTGTGGTCATTTCGATGAATTGAAAAAATATACGCCACAGGAATTTCTTAGAGCCATAACTTTCTATGGGTATTACCCCACGGAATATGGAAGATATGAGGTTTTGATGGCTGGTAAAAGAAAAGCACCAGCTGCCATAGACAAGAAATCTCGCCTCAAAATAACCAGATCAACCTATCCCGATACCGATGTCCCGATATCTGAACTCGACGAAGTTCATGATGATTTCAAGAAAGAGTGTGAGAAACTATTCTTCCCTGAAAGTTATAGTGAATCGAACGATGTAAGTTCACTTCCTCTGACTTGTACAGGACACAATGTTTATCATTTTTTGTCATCATCATTCCCTAGTCCGTACCATCTTGTTTTGAAGCTCCAATGTGGTTGGGTCGAACTGGACAGGAATGGCATGAGTTGCTGGAAACAGGTAACTACTACCTACTACTTTCTTTTCTTGCAGATTTCCTTCATTTCACTTTTCTTCCTTCAGATTACGGTCGGGAGAATATTTTCCTCAAGTTCAATATTATCATCGATCTCCGAAATAGGGGTCATTTTGATAAATTGGAAGCGTTTACCCCACAGATATTTCTTAGAGCCTTAATCTTCTATGGGTATTACCCTAGTGAATCTGATAGATATGAGGTTTTGATGGCTGGTAAAAGGAAAGCACCAGCTGTTTTGGACAAGATAAATTGCATCAAAATAACCAGATCAACCTATCCCAATACCGATGTCCCGATTTCTGAACTCATCGAAGTTCATGATGATTTTAAGAAACAGTGTAAGAGACTGTTCTTCCCTGAAAATTTTAGTGAATCGGAGTGATGAATTTGTGAATAAATTGAAATCAGTAATGGTAAATCCTAGCACTCTGTGGATTCGAACTCTATTTTTATCAATTCAAGTATGAAATCTTGACGAGAGATTTGTAGTGAGAAGTTTTTTCCATTCGAATAAACAAATCATTGGATTTTCGTACAGATCAATAAATTCAGTTCAATGTCAGTGATCAATATTCGTTCTATTCATTTCATCAAGACATACGGACGATGGGCCTGATCCAGTGAAAAACTCATCGAACATTGGTAATAAAAAGAATGTTGTTGAATTTTCTCCATCTCCTCTCTAGTTTGAAGAAGTCCCAGAAGGAGTGGTCCACTCCATTTTCATGATCACCTGTGGTCGAAATAATCATTAGATACTAGATAAATGAGAGAAGCATCGCTTCAACTCATCTTCGACCTCTAAAAGTAGAACTGGACGATGTTCAATTTTATCGATCATTTCCTAAGTGAGTAAAAGGTTATGGAGAAAAAATTTCCAACCAATCGGGAAGAAATGAGTCTTAGGAAGTATCGGAATTCCAAGAAAGAACCGATTGTAAATATTGAATCGAATTCTGACCAGGTTGTGAATAGAGAATTGAAGTCAGATGATGATGATAGCAATAGCAGTGATTGTAAAATTAGCCCAATCGAATCTGCTAATCTGTCGGCTCCAAAACATTCAGACCAGATTCATTCCCTTTAACTCGGTAACAGATTGGGCTATGATGAAATTCTGTTCAGAAGATGATCGAAATGCTGCTCAGAAAATCTCGCGAGCTGAAAAATCTCATTGCAAAAAAGCTATACTCAATTCCAGTTGTACATCATACATATCAAGAGGCCGTATTAAAATAATCAAGAGCCATTACTATTATGAACAAAAAGTATTTCATCTACGTAACGAAAGAGCTCTTGAATGAACCTCCCACTGGATCAATCTCTTGTTCCACTGAGAATCATCTAGATGTTAGCACGATCCTTAATCGGATTCTGTTGTACCTATGTGATTCTTTTGTTGCCAGAGAGTAAGTAAAGTTACTCTTTGCTTGATGTGGTCTAGAGCATTCCAACCACACGTTAATCATGGTCAGCCGTTTATGATGAATGATCAATGAGCAGAAATCTTCGTTTTAGGATTAGAAAAATTTTTTTCCTTATCTTGGCAGCACTCAATGATTCATCATGATTCATCTGTCGTGTTGAGTGTTTTAACACTATCGTGTGAATAGTTACCTCTTCATTCAACTTAACCAAAGGTTACCTGTTAAGTAAACAGTGTTTATGGATTACTTAGCAATTATTTTATCAATTTTTTTTCTTTCAACACTCTTGTGATTATAATTTACACATACACCAACGCATTTGCTTTTGGTGAAACGATTAAAACGATCGGAGGAAACATTCTCCAAGTGTGCTGGTCAACGCAATTAGATTGTGATTGATTTATGATGGTAAAGGGTTGAAGTAGCAAGTGCCTGTTTATTGATTTTATTGAATTTTGCAACCTTATGATTAATATAACTACCTATTTGAAATTATACTTTCTGTGACGGCTAATAATTGAAAATAATAATGACAAGCTATTCCATTTTTTGGGACATTTCGACGACCGGTTCGTGGTCTGATTTTCCTCTAATAGATCTATTTCTCAACTGGGAAGACTTCATTCTTACTTTGGAGAACAAACTTTATCCCGGAACGAAGCCAGTTCGGAGTGATTGTGTTATTTTTCTGGATTCATCATCAGGATCTGAGGCGAGTATCAGAAAATTGGGATCAAGCTTGGAAACTTGTGGCTTCAAGTTGATTGAATACAATTACAATCAATCTAATGCTGAGATTGTTCGACAAAGTCAGCAATATTTGAAAAAATCAGAGGTTACCGATTTAATTTTCATCTCTGGAAAACGTGATTTTTTCCTTAAAATTATATATGCTTCTCAAATGTCATCAACCAAATTTAACCTTATAACTGCTGACAAATATGCCAAAAAATTTGAATGGGCCAACAAGGTGTTGATGTTGGACGAAGTTGTTCTGGACATACTTGACAAAATTTCTCCCAACACTGATTCCGATGATTCATGGAGCATCACATCTCCAGATAACAAGGAGAATGCTGAGAAAGAGGTTTCCAAAGCTGATGTCAAATCTAAAGACGATGGCAAAGATGTAAACGAACCAGATGCCTCGCCAACATCCAAGGAGGCTGGAGTTTTCCCTGAAAAATTTGAGAAAGATGACGAAAAAGAGGTTAACAAAGAAGATGCTGGGAAAGAGGATCTTAAATCTTTCGATAAGGTTGGAAAAGTGAACGAACCAGATACATCATCAACATCGCCAATAAAATCAACACCTGAAAAAAGAGATATTTCAGGTGAAAAAGATGACGAGAATACGAAACTTCGCTATGTATGTCTATTGAGTTTTGATTATAATCGAAGAGATGAGTTGATGAAAACTCTTGAATCGTGTTTGAAGGCCTTCAAGGGTCACCTGATTACATGCTGGAGAGGTGTTTGTGTTTTGGAATTTGGATCCGAATTTCATTTCACAAACGCAAAACCTCTTCTGATCAGTCTTCATCCAATTTATGGTCTTCAGATGAACTCGATAACGGTACTCGATAAGATAACTGGTGAAACTTTGCACCTTATTCAGGGTGAAAAAGTTTCCAATCAAACGTATAAGAGAAAATCTACTGAGAGGATATCAACTAAGTATGCTGATTCTTATTCTGATAAAGATCAAATGGAAAAGTCAGAAAGCGATAAAAATCATTGTGGAAGTAAAATCTGGGAAGCTAAACCTAATACGACTTTTCCTTCGAGAATCGATGATTCTCAGAAACCAAGAAGCTGGGATTTCCTCAAGAATGGATACTTTCTCACCTTTACCGATTTGATAAAAGAAGAGAGACCAGCATGGTATCGCAGTCAAATACTCAAGCTACTTGGAGATATTCAGGCTAAATTCATATACTTTGATCCCAAAACGGATTGGGCCATGATTGAGTTTAACACAGAAGATGATCGAAATGCAGCCCAAAAAATTTTGCGTGGTGTAAAATTCCCGGGCAAGAGTGTTGTACTCAATCCTGACCGTACATCCACAATTTCAAGTGACCACATCGATCGAATCAAGTATTTCTACAAAGTTCATAATTTTACCAAGAACACAATCACTAGGAAGCGTGTTGATGATGTATTTATAACTTCTAATTAATCTTCTCAAATATTTGACCTACTACAGCTTCTTGTGTATTTGTATTTGAAACATTCAGTCCCTGTTAGGAACATCCTCCGGGTCCCAGCAGTTTGTTAATGGAATTTTATAAGTGATATTTCGAGAATTTTCTTTTAAAATATATATACTGGATCGTAAATCCCTTCTGAAGGGAAGCTTCTGCAACACTCTGAAAAACTTTAAATGTGCTTGTATTCGATCATTTATGCAATATCGAAGAATTTAAACACAGATACTAATACTTTACCAGCATTTTTGCAAAAATCGCCATTCTATGGGAGACTTTTAAAAGTGAAGTAATTACTAGGATGTGTGCTGTACTACAATTAAAATCAAAATATAAGAAGAAAAATGAAAAGATGAGCAAAGGTAAGTCGTATGAAATGATTGTCCAATGCGATCAAATGGTGTGAAATTTTCTATGATTGTCAAACCCAACCACGAAAAAGAAAATCTTCATGCTGACCACTCTGGCATTTACATGATGTTTAGATGAATTCCTCTGTGGCTATGTAATCCACCAGATTGAGCCTGAAGCCCACCTGTAACTCTTTAAATATAACCCTAAATCACGCATTGATGGGCAGAAGCTTTTGTTCCAGAATCGAAAAAAAATTTCTTCCTCGTTTTCAGGTTTTCAAATCAAATAAGGCCATGATCAAATTCAGTTGTTAGGACGGTCAAAATTAGGCCGAAACAGCCACTGAGAAATCGAAAACTGAAGGTGATTCGGGATTTCGAGAGGTGATGATGAAATATGCTGCAAATGTAAAATCATGATCTGATTTTTTTCCATAATTTGAACCAAATTATCCCAAAGTATGTGATGAATTATCCTATCATTGGTGATATATATCGAGGATATCACTCGAAATTTCTATCAAAAAGGTGAAGAGATTCGCTGAAAAATGTTAAAAAATTATCATTACTTTTCTGTTAATTTTTCCGATCAGGGCAATCTTAAATACAAGGAAGAAGACAAAAACTCACTCAAACAGAATCCATTGCTCTAACCATTCGACTCTGTTATTGATACTTCACGCAGGAGCGGAAGATGAAAAAATAACATCAGGTGTACCGTTATGAAGGAAAAGTATTCCGTTCTCATGAACTTGTGTTAGAACTACAAAGTGTATAACCTCCCACTAGACCATTACTGCTGGTTCCGCTGAAAAGGTTTAAGATATATTCATGATCGGATGAATCGGATTTCCCTGTGCTTATGTGATCCACCAGAGGTAGCCGAAAGCAAGCTTTTAACTCTTTAATCATCGGTTACAAACTAGGTAATTGTGCTGAGTAGAAGCGTTTATTTCAGGATAGAAAAAATTCTGCCTCCACCCATAAGTCTACAGGTGATTCATGCTTCCAATAGCTCCAATGATTCATTAATTCTCAGCACTGTGAATACACATCGTTCCTTTCAACCAAAGGTTACCTATTCATCCAACAATTTGCGATTATATCATCAATTTTCTATCTTATTGATTATTGATACATGGGCTTATCTTTTCCAATAAGAACGAGTAGAGAAAACATACTTATTAATTGTTTTATTGATCAAATTCCTGGTTAATTAACCTAATTGGAGAGCGTGAGGAGATAGTCATTCGACATCACTTGTGTTAATAGTGAACCTCTATCAATTATTATTTTCAGTGATATGTTTCTCGCCCTAAAGTCAGAATGACAAGTTATTCCATTTTTTGGGACATTTCAACAACACCTTTGTGGTCTGATTTTCCATTAACAGACTTCGTTCTTACTCTGGAGAACAAACTCTATCCCAAATCGAAACCAGTTCGTGGTGATTGTAGTATTTTTATTGATAAATCATCTGATTTGGAATTAAACATTGAAAAGTTTGGATCAGATTTGGGAACCTGTGGATTCGAATTGATTGAATACACTTTCCGCCAATCTGATGACGAAGTTATTCGAGTTTGTGAAAAGTATTCAGGAAAATCTGAAATTACTGATCTGGTCCTAATCTCTGGTGACTGCGATTTTCTTCTTAAACTTTATTATACCTGCGATATCTCCAAAAACTTCAATCTCATATCTGCCAATAAGTCAGTCAAAGAATTAGGATTGACCAGCAAAATGATGATGTTCAACGATATTGTCCGGGAAACTATCAGCAAAGTTTCATTTAAAACGAAGCATGACGATTCTATGAACCAAAGTCAAAAAACTGAAGAAAATGCTAAAAAAGACGCCTCCAAAACTAAAACTGGTGAACAAGATGCAAAAGAATTACATGAAACACCAGCAACATCGACAATACCCGATAAAGTAGAAGTTCCTCTCGATAAAATCGAAAAAGATGAGGAAAATAATAAACTTCGCTTCATGTGTCTTATGACTTTTGATTCAGACCGAAAAAATAAGCTCATGAACACTTTCGATTCATGTTTGGATGCTTTCAAGGGTCAAGTTGCTGCATGTGGGAACGGTGTTTGTGTTTTGGAATTTTCATCCATATCTGATCTGACCCATGCAAAACGCTTTCTGTGTAGCCTCAATCCCATTAGTGGTCTCCGAATGAATTCGATAACCATGATTGATCGGAATTCAAGTAAAACTTTAGATTTTAATCATGGAGAAAAAGTTTCCAATCAATTGGGTGAAAACAAATCCGACAAGGTATCAACTGTCAATAAAGAGCTGACTATGAATATTGAGCCCCATTCTGACAAGGCTGTGAATAAAGAGGTGAAATCAGATAATACTGTTATCAATAATGGAAATTGTACAACAAGCCCAATCAAACCTGCTATCTATTCAAATTCGAAAAATGATGGATCTCAAAAACCAGGAGACTGGGATTTCCTTAAGAATGGACATTTTCTCACCTTCACTGATTTGGTCATAGACGAAAGCTTTTCATGGTATCGCAGTCAAATAATCAAGCTTCTTGGGGGTATTCCGGCTAAATTCATTTACTTCGATGCCATATCAAATTGGGCCATGATTGAGTTAAATTCAGATGATGATCGAAATGCAGCTCAAAATATCTTGCGAGGTAAAAAATTTCCTGGCAAAAAATCTGTACTCAATCCCATTTGTGCATCATCCATATCAAATCGCCGTATTAGAATAATCAAAGGTCATTGTTGGGGCTACAATCGAGGCAAGAACACTGTTGCTGAGAAACCCAAAAGTTAAGAGTGATCTGTGATTAAGAGAAGCAAAGCTCTGGTAAAATATGCTGCAAGTGTAAAATAACTTGATTAACTTTCCAATCTCATGTGAGTAACAAGAACTTACATGTGTACATGTATCATGTATCATGATACATGGGAAAGGGAAAGAGAAAGAAAAAGAGTCTCATTATGTACAGGAAGTGATCATTTATGAATCTTAGGCAGGATGATGTAAGTTTTAGTGGATAAATTGAGTCAAATTATCTTATAATTTGTGTTAATTTATGAATTCACTCATGTCTTCCATTGGAAAATTGATTCGTAAAATATGTAAAGAATTTATTTATTTTTTTTGTTACTCTACTTTTTCATCCAAACAATGTATAAAATAACAAGAGACTAAGATAACTCGCTAAAATAAAATACTGCTCTGTATCTAACACACCCAATTATCAACACTCCAGTCAGACAGAGATAAAGATGGAAAAATTTATCAGCATGAGAGGATTCATATCTCCACCTTTCAAGTGAAAGAAAAATCATCAATAGATGTACCGTTATGAACGAAAAATATTCATGATCTCATTACGGAGAGAACTTCTGTCAGAACTATCAACCATCCACTACTGGTTCCATTTAAATTTTAAAATCCATACTTTACCATGTATCCATGGATTCACTTGTGTCTATGTGAACCACCAGAGGTGGCCAAAAGCATTCCCGCCGGAAAACTTTAATCATGACCACTCTTTAATGATGAGCAGAAGTTCTTTGTTTTAGGATTAAATATTTTTACGCATTATCTTTGCAGCTCGCAATGATTCATATTCATACAAGTTGTGTGTGTGTGTTGAGTGAGTTTCAACACTATTGTGTGAATATAAACACCTTATCATTCGGTTTAACCAAAGGTTACCTGTTGAGTTGTCGGTGTGTTGATTAGTTTGCAATTATTTTATCAATTTTTTTCTCTTAACACTCTTGTGATTACAATTTACTCACACACCAACGCATTTGCTTTTGGTGGTGGAAGCATTCTTCCTGATTGTTTTGATTAACTTAATTGAACTGTGATTGTTTTATTTGGTAAAGAGTTGAAGGTAGCCAGTGGCTGTATTTTAATTTTTGCAACATTGTGATCAGTATCACTACTTGTTTGAAGTTATACTTTTGTTGACGGCTCACAATTAACAACAATAATGACAAGTTATTCCATTTTTTGGGACTTTTCAACAACACCTTTGTGGTCAGATTTTCCGCTGATGGATCTCGTTCTCAATTGGGAAGACAAATTTTATCCCGGAACGAAGCCAGTTCGACGTGATTGTGTTATTTTTTTGGATTCATCATCAGAATCATCAGAATCTGAGGCCAGTATTGGAACATTGGGATCAAGCTTGAAAGATTGTGGCTTCAAATTGATTGAATATACTTACCGTCAATCTAATGCCGAAGTTGTTAGACGAAGTCAACAGTATTTAAAAAAATCAGAGGTTACTGATTTAGTTTTCATCTCTGGAAAGCGTGATTTTTTCCTTAAAATCTATTATGCTTCTCAAATGTCATCAACTAAATTTAATCTTATAACTGCTGACAAATATGTCAAAAAATTTGAATGGGCCAACAAGGTGTTGATGTTTGACGAAGTTGTTTTGGACACACTTGACAAAATTTCCGAAACTGATCACGATGATCCATGGAACATCAAATCTTTAGACAACAAGGAGAATGTTGAAAAAGAGGCTAACAAAGAGGATATCAAATCCAATGAGGATGTCAAATCTAAAGATGATGGCAAAGATGTAAACAAACCAGATGAATCATCATCCTGGTCAACACCGCCAACATCATCAACAAAACCAACATCCAAAAAGACAGAAGTTTCTCCCGAGAAATTTGAAAGAGATGACGAAAATAAGAAACTTCGTTTTATGTGTTTGTTGAGTTTCGATTTTGAGCGAAGAAATGAATTGATGAATACTCTTGAATCGTGTCTGGAAGCCTTCAAGGGTCGCATAACTACATGTTGGAATGGTGTTTGTGTTTTGGAATTTAGATCCAAATTTCATTTGGCTAACGCAGAACCTTTCCTCAGTAGTCTTCATCCAATTTGTGGTCTACAAATGAATTCGATAACCGTACTTGATAAAGTTACTGGTGAAACTTTGGATCTAATTCCTGGTGAAAAAGTTTCCAATCAAACGTATAAGAAGAAATCAACCGAGAAGGTATCAAATTTCCGTAAAGGATCAACCAAGAATGCTGAATCATATCCTGATAAAGATCAAGTTAGCAAGTCAGATGGCAATGAAAATAATATTGGAAATAAAATCTGGGCCGCTACACCTAAGCCTAAACCTAATACCAATTCTTCTTCGAGAGATGATGATCCTCAGAAACCAAGAGGCTGGGATTTCCTCAAGAATGGATATTTTCTCACTTTTACCGATTTGATGAAGGAAGAAAGACCGGCATGGTACCGCAGTCAGATACTCAAGCTACTTGGAGATATTCAGGCGAAATTCATATACTTTGATCCCAAAACGGATTGGGCCATGATCGAGTTTAACACAGAAGATGATCGAAATGCAGCCCAAAAAGTTTTGCGAGGTGTAAAGTTTCCAGGCAAGAGTGTTGTACTCAATCCTGACCGTACATCAACAATTTCAAGCTACCACATCAATCGGATCAAGTTTTTCTACAAATTTTATAACTTCACCAAGAACACAATCACTGAGAAGCGTGTTGATGATGAATTTTCTGGCTTCTAATCAGTATTTCAAATATTTGACCAACTACAGTTTATCTTCTTAAATGAAACATTTAGCTCCTATTGTGAATTGGAACATCCTCTCAAATTCACCAGTTTGTCAATAGTGTTTTGTTTCTAAACGATGATCCGAGAATTTTGCTTACAGTATGGTTTGATTGTAAACTCTCTTCTGACAGAAAGCAAAGCTTTCGACATTCTTGTCCAACACAATGTTTACTTTTCTCTCAATAACTTTGAATATGCCAGCCGTTGATCATTCATGCAATATCGAAAAACTTAAACATGGATATTGATGCTCCACCAGCATTTCTGTGACCATCGCTATTCTATGGTGATTTGATTTTTCTTACCATATTTTTAATTTGTACTGTTAAAAGAGTAGAGGTGCTACAATCAATCATACTATTTAATCATCAATGATTAAAATATGATTTAAAAAACATTATAGAAATGTTTAATTAGTCTTCAGTCACGTAAATGTATTCATAGCCATCAGGAGACGTTTCAGGTCCAAGTGCTTTCAGGAGAACGAAGACCATCCAAGCACCAAAAATGAACATCAAAATACCGACAGCAAGGAGAGAGACTAATCTTTTTCCACGAATTGATTCAATTTTTGTGGTCACTTTTTTCCATGCTTTTTTGAAAAATTCTTTCACACGATTCCAGGCGGCCACAATTCGTGCTTTTATGGACTGATAAACGCCACGGGTAACATTCTTCAATACAGCTCTGGATTGAGTACGATATTTGGGCTCATTAGCTTGGTAGGCTTGTTTGAAGAGGGCCATCAATTCTTGTCGATCTTCCGGACTAAGAGTTCCATTCTCATCGATTTTGGCTATTTTCTCCTTCAATTTTGGTGAACTTTCGATCACATCATCAACAATGACACTTATTCCTTGTTTTGTATCGTCATTTAGCATAGAGAAACCAGAATCTTTCAGAATAGCTTCAAACTCAATGTGGGGATCTATCGGTACTTCTGACAGAATAGCCGATGCCAATAAGGACATAAAAACAATAAAACATTTCATTTTGAGGAATAAATTATCTTCGCTCACTCACTGGTCAAGTTAAGTAAAGTGAAGAAGAAATGAGCAACGTTGCATTTTTTTCAGTATTTAAATGAGTCTGCAGTTTGCACTAGAATGGCTTGGGTAGACAGTATGTACATTTCACATCTTGGTTGCCTCGTTTATAATATGTCCAAAGTGTTTCATTTCATGTTCTTACTAATAGAAAAGAGAGGGAGAGTTAGGTGTCGTTCCATGGTCATGACTGTTAATTATTGACCATTGATTAACAATCAAGCTGTTAAGGTTGAAATTCCTCAATTTTTTTCCACCCCTTATTTCTATTTTTGGTAGTATTTGGATGGAAATCCTCGCTTGTAGCTGTCCACAGTATCTACCATCTACTATTTTCTATCGGAGTGATAAGCTTCAATTTTCTGAGGCGTTTAAGTCCTTTCCTAGATATGAGGCAAAAATAATGAACAGTGACCATTATCCTTAGCGAAAAGCATTTAGAAAAGGCAGTTAAGTTAGAATTTTCCTATCATTCAAATTACTATACGAAATTATTGGCACACAGTTTGAGTTTGGGAGAACTGGAACTTCAATAATCCTCTTGAAACCTCATTTTTAATGCTGGAAGCTGTTGAAATCATAGATACCATTCGTTTCGATCGCACCATTAGAATGACACTTAGACCACGATCGGAAAATAGATGTAAGAATAATCACTAGAGGACCATTCAGGACCGAAGGCTTTCAGAATAATGTAGAGCATCCAGGCACCGGCTATGAGCATCAGAATGCCAAAACCGAGAATAGTGGCCAACCTTTTTCCACGAATTGATTCAATTTTTGTAGTCACTTTTTTCCATGCTTTTTTGAAAAATTGTTTCACGCGATTCCAGGCAGCTACAATTCGGGCTTTAATAGACTGATAAACTCCACGAGTAATATTCTTCAACACCGCTCTGGATTGAGCGCGATATTTGGGCTCATTGGCTTCGTAGGCTTGCTTGAAGAGGGCCGTTAATTCTTGTCGCTCTTCTGGACTCAAAGTTCCATCTTCATCAGCTTTGGCTAATTTTTGTTTCAATATGGGTGTACTTTCGATCACATCGTCAACAATGGCACGTATACCCTGTTTTGTATCATCATTTAGCATAGAGAAACCAGAATCTTTCAGAATAGCTTCAAATTCCTCCTTGGGATCTATCGGTTCTTCTGATAGGGTTACAGCGATTGTTGCCAATAAGGACACAAATATAAAAATCCAATTCATTTTTGAAAAAAATTTTTCCTAATAGTGTTGTCACTGGTCAAAGTAAAGATGGTATGATTGACGTTGCATTTCTTCTCTTTTTAAATTGTCCAAGTCCAGCACCCAAAAAGTCCCTGGTCTGCACTTATGTAAGTTCGTTACCAACGTTCAAATTTTGTTACCACACCGAAAGTGCCTCTCTTCATTCTTAATAGAGAGAGAAAGAGAGAAAACCCAGTATCTATGAACTCTCAGAAGTTAGATCGTCCTATGAAAATTCGTCAGCATTGAATAATACCGCTTAGGGCTTGAAAAAAATCCGCTAAATGCTTGATTTAAGGTTTTTGTGCTACAGCAGAATTGCTCAAATCAGGAACTTTTTTGATACTGTATACCGACAACACTATGGACCAATGGTATATTATATCTCAATGAAACAGACTCTTTTCAATTACTGTTGCTCGTTTATACCGGACAAAATAAAATCATGATTTCGATTGAAGTTTATCCCACCTCATGCTGATCTTAAGCTTATCATCTTTCTGATCATTCATTATGGGAATCAATTGGCTTTCCAGTCTTGATGGGGTCAACTGAAATCAGAAAGGACACGATTATAAGAGAAAATTTCATCTTTCATCTAGAAAAATGAATATCTCTAAAATCACAGTTAAGTATACGAGTCTGATTGAGAGGCAACAACTTTTTTCTTCACACACTGCCTATGTATCAAGCATAGTCTGGAGTCATATTATCACATCTTGCTAATATTATTCATTTATAAGATGATGGCAATTGTATCATGTGGTATCATGTGATTGGAAATCAATTTGTGTACCGAAGTAAGGGATGTTGATTAAGCTCTCAATCAATAATACAACCATGAAGTTTCACTTTCTCAAACTTTGGAGTGGAAAACTTTACAGATCAGATGATGATTTTTTCACTGAGGCTTCTAGCGTGGATTTGAGTTCTTTAATTGATTTGAATTTTTGTTCATTGAATAATTTATTGAACTAGGTGATGCCTAAAATTCATCTGATTTACCAGAAAAAATCGATAGCTAATAACAGTTTTCGAGGAAAAAATTATATAATTGGATCGATAAAATGGTTCCAAAATTCATATCTCACTATTCAAAAAGAGGGATAACCAATTTTAGTTCAAAAAATAATTTGAAAAGAGCCTGAAATTCAGGCCCTGAATCATCCCCATCTACATCTGACCTCACGCCAGTAAGACAATCTCAGATTTGAGAAATTTTAGGCTGGTTCAATCTTTACAAGGGCCCTCATCGCTTGAGGAGATCAAAATGTTCTGGTCATCAATTGACCATGCGAATGTGATCAAAAGTAGGGAAAGTTCTAAACATTTCTGAGAATTCCTAACCTTAATTTACTTGGAAAATACTGTTTTAGGATTTCAAGCTTTCAAAATATATTGATTAGCCTCTTTTCTCATAGAAGCTGAACTTAATTAAAAATATCTAATTTCATCAAGTGAACAACTGTAAATTAGTGACATTCATTCTGATAGTGTATATCTTTCTGGTGTCTCGAATTGATCGGGTGAATACTCATAAGTTCTGGTGGTTGATTTTCAATGTACTACTACGACTTCATTGAGTGAAAGTTTGTTCAATGAAGAAATTGAGATGTTTGAGAATTAATTAAGAGAATGAATTTTTTCTCTCATTTTTCCCCCACAATATTGGTCAGTTATCGTTTGATTATATCATTGAAACTTAAATCCTTTCAGTCAAACAATGAAAGGCATAGTTGAAATTTTCAAAGTTCTAAGTGATTGAATCTCTCGAAGAACTTGAAAGAACGAAAAATATTTCACGATTGATTATCAATCATTTCTGGACAGTTCATTAACAATGATCATTTTTGTAACTTGATTTCAAAATCAACAAGAACATGAGAAAGAAGGTGTTTCGAATGAGCAGGATTACAGCTTATTCATCAGCATGATGAACTGTATCGTCACATTTTCGAAATTTTCATGAGTAATGAGTAATCATTCAATCGAACATCTTCTAGATTTCAAGAAAACTTGGGACATTGAGCAGCATTTTTTGGACTAGAAACCAATCTCATCATTGTTGCGGTACCATATTCGAGATATTTTGGCCAATTATCTACACAAAATTGTACCATTTCCTGAGCATACTTGATAGTTCTGCCATTCAGTTCCATCGCTGATCCATGAATCTTTTTACCAGTGTCCATGGCTATTTGAGGCCAATTCAAATCTCCTTGGTTGGGTGGTTGACTATTGAAAGATGAAAAGAAAACAAACTTCAATATATATTTACCCTATGCGCTATATTATGCAAGAGATTATCTTTTTTACCCAGTTCTTGCAAAATGGGTCCAAATGTGCATCATTCGTAAGCTCATGGAACGATCAACATCAGGATATAATTGAGGCAATATGAAAGGTCTTCCAAAAACATGGGGAAGTTCTGCTGAATGGCATACACCATACCATGGACTTGAATCACAATATTGATTGGTACTGGATGCTGGCTTCTGAGTATGAAGATAGGCGTACATTTGAATATTGCATCCTTGACATTCCAACATATTGATACCAAACATTACGGTTGGACACACAAGTGATACATCACCGAAAAGTTGAATCATTTTTTTGGGTAAAAAGTATGGTGAAGAAAAGTTACCATCCTTCAAATATATATCAGCTATCTCCGGAATTTTATCCACCTTAAACAACATTCCAATCATCTGTAAGGCAGCTTCTTTGGTCATCGGTCCTGGTTTCTCTGGATTAAAAGTGATTGGATCAAACTTGGCCAAAAATGGTGAAAATTCATCACTTTCAGCACCCAACAATACACTTCCAGACCATTTTGGATAATTGCCGGAAGAAAATGCTTCCTGTGGAGACATTGGAACGGATTGTTCACCGTAACGAGGTCGAAAAGACATTAATTGATCGGAAGCAGCATTTAATATGGTGGAAGCATCTAACGATTGGAGACATTCGAGAATTGCTGGATTCCCTTGGCATACCGTCTTACTCAACATAGTGCAAGATTGACTTTCAACAACTTCATTTGTGATATCCTGTGGGAATAACATTGAACCACTTTGCATGATTGCCTTGGTGAACATGCCCGAAGACACTGGTGATATCAAATGTAGTGATACTGCCATAGAACCAGCACTTTGGCCGAAAAGTGTTATCGAATTAGGATCACCACCAAAGGCACCGATATTATTTTTAATCCATTGGAGAGCCACTATCTGATCCCATTGACCCATGTTACCCTGAACTCGTGGCTCGGAATCACCAAACCATGCGTATCCAAATGGACCGAGGCGATAGTTGATCGTGACCAGAATTGTGTCGAACATGGGTACCATTGGTATTCCATTAAATATTTCTCGCCCAGAGCCAGTCATAAAGCCACCTCCATGTATCCACACCATTACTGGACGCTTTTGGGCCTGCTGTTTGTTGGCTTCGAAAGTATCTTTTCGTACGAAAACATTTAAGAACAGACAATCTTCATCCATATCTTGTGGAGACATTCGATCGTTTCGCTGAAGGCAAGCTTTACCATATCTACTGGCATCACGAACACCATACCATGGTTCCAGGGGAATCGGACGTTGAAATCTCAATTGACCAACTGGTGGTTGAGCGTATGGTATACCCAAAAATTGGTACACTTGATCATCTTGATATGTTTCGATACGTCCCTGGAGGACACCAGTTGACGTTTGAACGTATGGTCCAAGCCATACACCGGTAAAATAATTCCACAGATGAAGTAGTCCTTTAAGAAAAATCATAATTAATATTCTTTATCAATTTATTATTAAAAAAGATACAATCAAAATCAATGTACACTTCACATCGTCAACAACTACTGACCATTATGGCGATCGATATCGAGTAGAGAGCAATACAATCAAATCCAAATCCCGAATGATGATTGCTTCATGTATCATTCGTCATCATCATCTATTGATCATCTGCTCTCTTGATGCTAGTAGACAGTTAACAACAATCAACTACGAGGAAACAGTTTCGTTTCGTGTTTCTTGTCCATCTGAAGATGATGTCTTTTTTTCACTTTTGTAATCAGTGGATTTAATTCGATTCTGATGATAACAATTCAAAGTCCATAAGAAGAACAGTAGATCTAGTTCATAAGTACATGTGTATGTTCGGGGAAGAGATATGCAAAAGCTTATATCAATAGACACTCAAGCTCTACACACGATGTGACTGATCTCATCAAGTAGGCTGTTGAGAAAAAATAGGAAAAAAAGATATTCGAAAAAGTTGGACAAATTGTGTGAAAAAATCTCATCAAGATAAATAATGTGAAAAAATTCTCTGTCTAGTGTCGAGATTTTTTTTCAAAAATTTATTTTCATGATGAGTGAACCAGAATTCTCTTGTTTTGATGGTTAATTGAGTGATTCACATGGAAAAGTGTTTTCATAAGTGTTACCATTTTTTTCTTATTATTGTTCAAGTAGTTTTCATTTGTTTCTTGGTATTTTTTTTACATGAGGATCTGATAAAGTGTGAGTAATTGGTAAAAGTTACTTACCTGGAATCAAATTATCTCACCCATTATCGAAAGTTCAGACAATAATTATTTTTGAAGTGATAAATTGCGCGAATAAAATTCACTTCAACTTATTTGAACAAGCAGCTTCATTGTATTCCGATATACACAATTTTACCTCCACTAATTTTATCATCTCTAGATAACTATTGACCCGGAATGTGTGTTTGTGTTACCTTTTGCTGCTCTTCTCTCAACATCACCTTAAATAAATTCCAATCGATATATGCAAAATACCTTTGAGTTTATCCACAGACCTGGATCAAACTCTCAAATCCATTTTTCTTCCTCTCTTTCTCTCTCCATACACATTGCACGAAAAGTAGTGAACATTACCGGTATATATAAGCGATGGGAAAAAGAAATTCCTAGACTACAAGTTCGAAAATTGGGTCCATTTACACGGAAGAAAAGAAAAATTTCTCTCTCCCAGATTATCAGTGAGTGGAAAAGAGTATTATTTTTTCTTGAATAAGCTTCACCATAGGAAAATCTATGGCAAAAGCATCACCACTAACTATCTTGGAATCTCTCTCTCTCTCTCTCTCTCTCTCTCTCTCTCTCTCTCTCTCTCTTTCTCTCTTGTCGAACCATTCATCAATCAATGTCTAGTCAGCATCAATCGATGCTACTGTACCAATACCACCAAGCTTTACGGGTGCTGAGAAATCATTTCCTTCCTGTTTACGAGCCCCAAAAAAGCATTAGAATATTTTTTTGGAGTCAAAAAAATACAAAGTGCAATGTTTTCGCAAAACTATGTAAACTTTTTCGAATTGAGAATCGAGAAGTAAAAAAAACGCATATTTTCGATCGTATCAACTGGGCACAAAACACATGCACAAGTACACGATACATGAGCAGATTCTGTATCTTTTTTTCCCTCTCTCCTACTCTTGCCACTATTCCCACTCAAATTACAGTCATCAAACTATTAATAAATCGGTTGAGCGCGAGAAAAAAAGTGTTGCTGGAGTGGAAAGAGTTGAAACAACCCATAAAAAATTAACCACATGTGGAGGCGAAAAAAATGAGCATGAATTTTGGGCCAAAATTTTCTAAACTGTCAATGAACACATTCTTGTACACATATACACACACACAATGATGACAAAGATGCTGAATAGATGTTGAAAAAGGAATGTCATCCAATTTCAAAGTCATCATTTGGGAACTGATAACTTTGATAATCGAGAGATGTACAGAGTTTTCGAACAGAAAAAAAGGCGAATGAAAGGATCACAAAATTTGAGTAGTAAGCGAAAAAAAGGGCAAGATTTGAAGGTGTGAAAAAAAGTCATGCCATAAATACATCAGCTGACAACATCAGTCACATCAACATCAGCATCCACATCAACAGTAGCAGCAGCAACAACAATAATAATAAATATATACACACATACATAGACAACTCACAGCCCATGGATTTGTCGTTTATCCTTTTTCTTTGTTAAAAAGTTCTAAAAATAACAGTAAGCTTCTCTTTTCTAGTAAAGTTAAGAAAAATTTTTCTTTTCTCTTTCTCTCTCTCTCTCTCTCTCTCTCTCTCTCTCTCTCTCTCTCTCTCTCTCTCTCTCTCTCTTGCTCTTTCTCTAACTTTTCTTTCTTCTCATTCATCGAATGACAATTTGACGGTTCTATCTATACTCCAAGGTTCATACACGAGCCTATATCAAAGGTGAGTGTTTATAGTGTATGCTGTTTGAGCAGGAATCTTGAAGGTAGGCAATGTAAGAATAAGATTCTTTCCAGATGGAATCGTCCATCAGCGATATGCTTGGAAAATTTGGTTTTCGTTTGCTGTTATCGATTGGAATCGGAGAAAAATGTGGCCGCAAATTGAGTGTTCCACAGATTTCTACTGTCATTTTGATTGTATGTGTGTGTGATTGTGTTGGTTGGCTTTTTAGGAGAAAATTTTTTGTCAATCTTTTATAAGATAAATTGACTTTGCCCGAGTGAGAGAGAGAGAGTGAAAAATTAGAGAGGACAAAACTTGGGTTTGTACAAAAAAATACTAATATAATATTGATTTTTCTCAAGAAGAAGTTCCATTTGAAAATTTTTGAGCGAAAAAAAGTACTTATAAGTAGCAAGAATAGAGAGAGAGAGAGAGAGAGAGAGAGAGAGAGAGAGAGAGAGAGAGAGAGAGAGAGAGAGAGAGAGAGAGAGAGGATGAAAGGGTTGATGGGAAGAAGAAAGAAGGAGAAAAGAATGGGATGAGGAGGAAAAAAGGAAGAAGAAAAACCTCTGAACAATTATGTGTGGCATACTCTCTCACACACAAAATACAAATCGATCGAATCTTTCGCCACTAACTGAATCATTCAGGAAAATAATACTATAGAAAAGTGGTTGATAGAAAAGAGAGTAAAATGGAGCAAATTGAAGTTGACCATCGATGTAGTGACCGGATATTGCTCCAATATTTGTAGGATGTACAGAAGGCAAGAAGGGATGAACAAAAAAAGAAGGGGCTCAAGGGGCTGAGATGAAGATGAGGATGAGGCTTCAGGAAGAGAGAGAGGCACATGGTGTTTTTTTGGGTGAGAATAGAAGAGATGAGGAAAGAAGAACAAATAGGAAAGAAATTACCAGTAAAACTATCAGTAAGATGGAAAAGAATCAAACTTCGGTGTGTGAGCATCTTTTTTTCCTACTAATGGTCATGTTCAACATCCAGCCCCTGGACAGCATTGGGAATTGTCGAGGCCAAAACTGGGATCAAGAATACAGCTTGGATACATCTTGGGCATCAACAGGAGAAGTGATTCAGCATCCATGTTCTTTTAAAGCCTTAGAAGATGAAGTAACATTCTGGCCACTTTGTCTTTCACAATGCTACCACTACCAATGGCAGCATGTCCATGTACATAGTCGATGGACATGTTGTTCATTCAATGATCTTCGGTACATGAACATTGAATTGCTTCCGTTGAACAATGAATGGTAGACTCTAGCCATTGATAGTCCTGTTGTTAGAGCAGTTGATCACTTCTGAGACAGCATTTTGTGTATAGAGAGAGAGGAGAGAGTATTTTCGTCTTTTTGGGATGATTCTTTACGGAAATTTTCATCTCAATTTCTTCTTCCGCTTCTCATGATGTGTCCGACAGCCATCAACAGGCAGTTTCTTTTTTCGTTCCAGCTTCTTTTGGACTGTTGCTATCGCTGATGATGATAGTGATTCATTTTTGGCACTCTTCAGTGTAACGGTACTTTTGGAATCCAAATTTTGGATTCATTTCGGAGAAAAATTCCTCGATAATTCTCTCTTCAAATTCGTTCTTCATCCAATACTCTTTTCCCCTCTCCCTGTTCATCCTTGATATCAACGTACTGATAGCATTTTATCAAGCTCTGTATTTACGAGAAAAGTGAGAGAAAAAAACAATAGTCTATCTTTCTCAATCTCTCTTCAGGGAACAATTAACAACAAAGTTTAAGCTTTTTTTATTGGCCACATTAAAAGTAACTGTTAAGCGAAGTATTCATCACTCTTGGACATGAGTCCACTTCATCAACACCCAACACACAGGCGGCCATAGGTGATCTCGGCTGTGGAGGTGGCGGATGATAACAGGTAGTGGTACCAGTTGTACCGGATGTGGGTGGTACAATTGATGATATATCTTGTATTTGATATATTTGTTGGGATGGATTACTGTATCGTGATACGGATCGAGACAATGTGTTGCCAGTTGTGGTGTATGGATTGAATGTGTTCATGGGTGATGAGAGATGATGAAGATGGGGACAATGACTTGTGGTTGTTGTGGTGATAGAATTTGGAAACGTATACTGATCTGGTGGTCCAGAATTACTGGTACTCAATGGTCGAGTGGTGATGGAACCAAAATCGTGGAAACTGTGATACGTTGAGCCAAGTGAAAATTTTGACAACGGATCGAGACTTGAATTAATATCACCCACTAGTCCCAGATTATTGGTCCCATTGCCACCACCGATCAGTATGGGATCCAGATCATCGAGAAGAGTGTCCACGATAGTCTCGGGTACATCTGATCCGGTTCCAATGCTACCATGATGATGCTGATGATTTCCATTTGATAGTTTCTTTTTACTCTTCTTTTTGGCACTTTTTGACTTATTCCCATCACCACCACCGGCAACACTACCATCGGTGGTTGAATTGTTTGTTGAATTATTCTTATGCCTCTCATAATACATACTCGCTGATATGAATATGAAGAAGAATAACAAGGCTCCACAAATTAATACCAAAAGGCACAGGATCATTATTTCAGATTTATCTGTTTTTTTAAGAAAGAAAAGAAAAAAGAAATAACTTTATGAGATGTGGAAAAAAATCTGATAAATAATCGTTGAAGCAATCGAAAATGAGAGAGAGAAGAAAGAAAGAGGGGAGTTTTGGGGTGGTAGAGAGAGAGAGAGGCAAAAGAGTAAGGAATGAAGAGAAATGGACCAAGATAAAGAATAAGAAGAATGTAAGGAAAGAAAGGAAGAAAATCGAATTAGAAGTCACCCCAAAAACCACAAGAGAAAGCTAGAGAAGAAAGAGAGAGAGAGAGAGAGAAAGAGAGAGAGAGAGAGAGAGAGAGAGAGAGAGAGAGAGAGAGAGAGAGAGAGAGAGAGAGAGAGAGAGAG
>QZCP01000012.1:114481-117668 GCA_003956705.1 Brevipalpus yothersi | reverse complement strand
AGATTTCTTTCTCTTTTTTTCTCTCATATCTCTCTCTCTCTCTCTCTCTCTCTCTCTCTCTCTCTCTCTCTCTCTCTCTCTTCCTTTCTTATAAATTTATAAGCCAAAAAGCCAATCTATCCAAAGGCACAAGAGGCTCCTTTTAAATGCTCCTGGGAACCATTATGAGGATTGGAGATCAGTTTCGATTTGCTTGTTCACAAGAAATCTTCCTCTATTCTTCACTCAACATCTCTCTGTCTCTTTCTCACTCCCATCTTCTCTCTTCCTCTCTCTCACTGCCACCCACTTTCTGTTTATTATCGAGCCATACTTGATGTCGTAAACCATTCAATTCAAACGGTTTTGATGTATGAAGTTTTCCTTATCCATTCTATCTGATCTCACGATCTATGAGATCACCGAACTTGTCGGTTTGGGAGGAGAGAGAGAGGATGCATCGGATGCATGTTTCACACTGGATGCGGATGCTATTGTTTCATCTAAATCATTCACATCCAGGGTCTCGGAAATAGTAGACAGAGAAGTCAAATAGAAGATCTAAGAAAAGTTTCAAGGAACATGAAAGATCAAGATGATATTCTGCTCTCTCTCTCTCTCTCTCTCTCTCTCTCAAGACAGCAAGACTCATAAGCCAAAAAGAATATATATATATTTTTGGAAAATGTATTGAACAAAGATGGAAAGCGATCATGGAAACTGGGAAAAGAATGAGCAACGAATCAAGAAATGAGCAAGTAAAGTGTATGGGAAAGAGAGAAAAAGAGAAAGAAAGTGAAAGAAGGAAAAGGATATGAAATAGGAAATAGGAAAAGACCATACTGATTTCAAGTGATATTTATCATGCTCCTAAATATCGGATGCTTGCAAACTTTCAACTATATTCTCAACCTTATACTTCGTTCTGTTTTCCTTTCTCTTTTTCTTTCTCACTGTAATAGAAAAGTATGGAAGAGAGAGAGACTGATGTATAAGCTCTCACTTATATTCTCAAGTTGGACATGAATCATGGTTATTCGAATATCCTGTTAAAGTGTGCCATGATAGAGGATACACAGAAAGAGAAATATTCTTCCTTTCATTTTCTCTCTCTCTTACTTTGGTCTTTTCATCTTTCGATGTCTTTTCCTTTAGTTTGCTCATTCTATACACTTTCATTCAATCCATTCATCCTCATCCATGCATCTATTTCAACAGCCTATCTCTCCCTATCCTCTTGAACCATCCTCATCATTTTCCCTCAAGCCTTATTCAGATTCTCATCTTTTAAATGATTTGAATTTTGTTAGCTTTTCACTTTCCCTCTCTCTCTCTTTCTCTATACTTATGCACACATTCTTCGAGCATCTCTTCATCCACCTCAACAATCTATTCTGGAATACTCTTTCGCATCACTACAAAATGGATCCATTTTCACAGGCTATCTCATCAAATTGATGAGTTTACTTAATTATTAGTCACCGAGGAAACTTACTTGTTAGTAAAGAGAGCGAGAGCGAGAGAGAGAGAGAGAGAGAGAGAGAGAGAGAGAGAGAGAGAGAGAGAGAGAGAGAGAGAGAGAGAGATAGGAAAAAGAAAGAAGAAGAAGAGAGGTGACTTCCGATTGATGTGTGCAATTCAAAAGGCTCTATCTATCTATCTCTTCCGATGGCAATTGAATATATTTATGTATATTTATATCGTTTCTCACAATCTCCTAGAGAATCATTTTTCGGTACATCAATTTCACTCCACAATGTTGTGTGTAATATGCACCCGGAAGATGGGATCCAGTGAGGAATTTTCACTCTCTCTCTCATCCTATTTTAAGTATTCAGAATGAGCTGTAAAATGGTAATGTTAAGAGAATGAGGCGATTCAAGAAAGATATTTTCACTTCCAAGTAATTGTGATCAAAATCTTCTTTGCTATGCAAAATAGAGTAGAGTGTACACTTCCACTTCCACTTTCAATGCATCTCATCATATTCATTTCTGACGAGTTTCTCATCCTCATCCCAATCTGAACAAGTACACCACAGCTTGATGCTTCTTCCTCTTTCTCTTTCTCTGTCTCTTTACAACTACGATTAGTGAAGCTGACTTCTTCATTGATTAATTAGCTATGCAAGCCATAATTACAGTCGTTAATCATCATTCTGTGGGATGAATTTTCATCGAAAACACTCAAGGAATCAAGCAAACATGAAGATAGCGGAAAATCGAATTGGATGGAAGAGAGAGAGAGAAAGTAGCAAAGATCCTGATAAGATGAGCGAATCGAAAGCTCAAAAAGCTTGATGGAAGATGATGAAAATTTGTCAATGGGCGATACTTGTGCAATACTGATTCTTAATAGAATATGAATACATGAGTAGTAGTATCGGTGAATGAAGTATCAAGTGAACACTGACAAGGTATTGGAACTGATTTGCATAGAAATAAGAGCAAAATGTTTCCCTCTTTCTCTCTCTCAAATCACAAGAATAAGTAGACTCATGATGTAAACATGTAAAGACATTCTCATTTTTCCTTCATCTCATTTGGCCCAGACGCACATCTGATTATTATTCTGACGATTAGTTATTTCACATGACATTTACTGGGCCAATTTATATACATACATATTCAACTTTTCTCTCTCTCTCTATCTCTCTATCTTTCTCTCAATTTATCTGTTTGTATGTGTATGCAAACTAGCTGATCAAACTACTCGAGTATGAAAAAAGAATTCCTGTGAAATAAGATGATGAAAATGAGGAAAGATGAAAGAATCATCCAAAAAAAACTTTCTTTCTCTCTCTCTCTCTCTCTCTCTCTCTCTCCATACTTCTTATTCAGTTTGTATTCCTTCGAAGGTAACTTCAGTTAAGATGAATAAGTATATCAGGAATATAAGGAAAAAAGAAACAAGATTGTTCAAGAAATAGGATTCCCAAAGTTAAGAGGAAATAAAAGTGGGAAAGTAAGATAGAGAAGGTAAAAATTTAAATATATTCACAGAGTAGGTAGGATCATTTATCACTCACCTTGTGTAAAAAATGGGCTGAAAGAGGAAGATAAAGATGGTGATGCGAGATGAATTCCTGCACCACCAGGATTTGATTCCTTTGTTTGGCTTATAGAATTATGTTTACTCTCTGATGATGAAGATGAGGAACCTCGTGGTGCTCCCATGTATCCGGAATAATCTACAGTAGATGATGGCG
>QZCP01000012.1:106981-109481 GCA_003956705.1 Brevipalpus yothersi | reverse complement strand
TGATATTATAAAAAGCAAGTTTTGATATCTCTCGCTGCACATTGGCCATCCTTCAGGCTATAATCATTAAACCTTATGCTCACAATCGATTTCAACTGCAGCATTTCACATCACCAATGCTAATTGAGTAATTCTGTTGACTCTCTCTCTCTCTCTCTCTCTCTCTCTCTCTCTCTCTCTCTCTCTCTCTCTCTCTCTTCCTTTCTTTTCAGTTGACCAGTGGTCAGACAGTAGTTCAACTGAGGGAAAGAGAGCGAGACTGTTAAAGTTTTTCGGTGAAATTCAAATGAAAAACTTGCAGAGAGAGAGAGAGAGAGTAAACTTTGAGATGTACAGAGGATCAAGTTGATTAGTTAGCTCTTGTATCTTATCAATAGTCAAAAATTGTAAGTTAGACTGCTATGGCTTTCACTGGCTATTGAGTAAAAGATTCCTGTTGCACACCTCATCAGCATCATTCGTTACACAGTGTTTTGTGGAGCAAATTACGGAAACCATACGAAATTCGATTTAACAGTGATACATGAACGGTAATGAACTTTTCGATAGATAGGTTGATGGCCAAAATGTGTGAAGCTTTTTGGGTTCAAGAACAAAGTGTTCACCAGCCATCAACTTATATTCCAATTTCAAGTCATCCATTAATGAAATTAAATCTTTCCCGATTTGTTCCAACTTTTCGGCTTCAAACTGAAGATTTCCTCGCAAAAGTGACTATGGAATGGGCCGTTTTCTCATAGTTCTCAGTTCATATATATATCTATGTATTCTGTATTGGCCTGTACAAAGTCAATTTAGAAGATGACCATCATGTATCAAATATGGAATAAGGGCAAAAAATATCGAGATCAAATATCAACTTTCATGAAATCGGATAACTATTCTCTGTGACTTTTCTCCTCTTTCTGTCATCATCATCTCACTTTTCCATTGTTTTTATTCACTTTTATCACTGGAACTGTATCCAGTATACATCCAAAGGCCAAGTGAGTGAAAGCTATTTTGAGGAGAGAAAAAATTTTTCTCTCTCTCTTCCCATCATCAAAATAATATTTCCAATGGACACACACACAGCATGCACACATATATGAAAGAAGTGCACACAAAATAACTGTACAAGTGATGATGGTCATTCTCTTTTTTGACCATCTTCATGAGAACTTTTTCTTCTATCTTACAAAATATCCATGTCCATTCTTCTTGACCATGGATATTTTGCTCCCAAATTCAATGGGCCGAAGGTAGTAGTACTAGCAGTAGTAGTAGTAGTGAAAGAAGTATCTTTATACTGTCTCAATGGTCAGTCCATTCGGTAGACATTCTCACTAACAACTTTATCATCTCTCTTTTTCCCTAGATTTTTGTAGCCAGAAATGATGATGTGACTGACGGACCACAAGAAACCGTTATCTGATGTCACTACCAGAAGTTCCACTGATAAATAATTGCGTATATATCAGGAAGAAATCAGTGAGAGAAAGGGCAAAGGGCTGAAAGAAAGAGAGAAACTTTTTTTTGGGCTATAAGAAATAAGGGCAAACGATTGAGAAGGATGATTATCAAGAAGTCAAGCAAAACTGATCCAAGAGGCTCATATGGACCATTCAAAATGATGATAAGTCATCTTTTTTTTCAACATCATAACAAGTGACTATCTTTCATTCGTCTTCTTCTTCTTCTTTTTTCCGTTCTCTTTCACTTCACCCATATCACCCATTTTATTCCATCGGAAGTGACACCATCCACCGCACATATACACACATATATACACACAGGATTCATGGGCTTCAATCATTTCCAACAGCTTTTTTTATTCCATCTCATAATCTTCACTTTTCTTCACTTTCGATTGAGAGGAACAGAGGAGATGGAAAGAAAAATCTTCCATTTCGAATAACATCATCTTTATCAAGTTTTTGGCTGTGCCGTGATTTTGTTGGCCTCATCGCTATTATTGTTATTATTATTATTATCAAAAGTGCATTAGTCTTGTGTGTGTGTTCATCTTACTAGCAAATTATTACCACCGCAACATGGTAAACGAGAGATAGAAAGAGGAGGAAGAGAGTGTAAGAGAAGCCTGTCATCAGGAACCTACCAAAGTAACGGTACATGGGAGTGTAGCGAAAGTGAGTGAGAAAGAAAGCGAATAAGGTTCATGATGACCATCATGATAATAATAACGATAAAATGCGGAAAGAATACTATCAACGAGATGAACATTGGATAGAATGTAGTCCAGTAGCAAATGTGTAGGTAACCAGTGGGTGGTTAGCCATTGGGAGGAGAAGAAGAATGATAATGCCTTATAGCGTGAGAATCACACACACAAGCCTTCACTGATAGTAGTGACATACGCCATCATCATATGGAAATCATCTTTTTCCCTTCTAGAAAAAGAATATGAAGAGCACCAATATTGGATATTGTATGATGGACATCAAGTTTACTTTATCTCTCTCTCTCTCTCTCTCTCTCTCTCTCTCTCTCTCTCTCTCTC
>QZCP01000012.1:92501-106630 GCA_003956705.1 Brevipalpus yothersi | reverse complement strand
TCTCTCTCTCTCTCTCTCTCTCTCTCTCTCTCTCTCTCTCTCTCTCTCTCTCTCTCTCTCTCTCTCTCTCTCTCTCTCTCTCTCTCTCTCTCTCAAACATCCTCCCTCAATCAACACTCAGAGAAGATTCTCTTGTTCACTGTCCACCCACAAGGTTTGTACAGATTGGACAGTCGTATGTGTCTGTGTGCTGCTCAATTCATGGTCGAAAACAATACCAATAATCCATAGAGAATAACCGATAGACAAACTATTACACACAGCAAGAGAGAAGGATAGAATTGTGTGAGTATTCTGTGTGTGAGAACACTTAAAAGTAAAAGGATGAAGGATGGAGAGAGGAAGATGAAGGAGGAAGAAAAGAGAATACAAAGAGTATCGACTGATGTCTTGATTGTGTCACCAAAATCAGGTTAAGGAAATGGCAAACAGGCGTAAAGCTAAATTAAGTTGAGGAGAGAGCAAATTATTGTTGTGAAGTATTCCTTTTCTCTTTCTCTTCAAATTCTATCTACTTTTTGCTCCATAGAAACACCTACTGATTCTGGTATTGTTGATTCAGCATTTTCTTATTGAATTCACTTTCGATTTCTTGGTTTGTTTATCTCTTGAGAGGCATAGACAGATATTTCGAAAGTAAATAGCTGGAAATGAATAATTTGTCTGTGTACATTATTGGTATGTGGAAAATGCTAATCAAATGGTGATAAATTTCTTTCCAATTCATATTGGTAAGCTCAAAATCTAACTATCATATGGAAATGTGTAGATGAATATATAGCATATTTATGCATTGATATGCTCTCTAAATCTAACGAATTGTTGTCCAACTAGCTTGAGAAAATTTCTCATCTATGCATCATTTCCGATTCTTTTCTGAAATTCAGATGAAATTGAATGTGTGTAACATTCTTGGAATCCATCCTCTAACTTTATTTCATCTTATATCACCTTTTTGCGCCACTCCTACATCCGCCGTGTACACATATTGGAATAGCGCTTGGAATATCAATTGTTTCCAGGAAAACTCAGCTTTTCTCAGGTATAAATATTCTCATAGACAAATGGTTGGAATCAATTACAATAAATTACAGAATCCAGCATCGTTCTTCCTATGCCTCCTACTTTCTCATACGATTACACACCGACACACATATGGCGAAATATACTCTGAACAGAAAGTCAATCTCGAATGTTATTGTTTCACTTTCGTCAAGTTTCCCGGAAAAGAAATTGTAATTTCTTCTCATTCATTCCATCTTGTGGAAGGAGGGAAGCGAAAGAATATTGTCAGGTTTATCGGAATAGAATACATTGAGGAAAGAGAAAGAGAATAAATGTATATGAAGCTGAGAAAATCTAGAAAGCAAAAGTGAAACAATATTTCATTTCCTTTTGGCTTGACTGACTGGCGAAGGAATGAAGAAAGAAAGCATGAAAGAGAGAGAGAAGATGGATAAAATCTGTCTTCTAATGCTCCATGTCTATATAGCCCATCGGTGATGTCCCATGATTATCATGATTTGAGAGGCGATGAGAAGAGTGAGAGCGAAAGAGGATTGAAAATATAAAGAAGAATAGGAAGAGAAAGAATTCCAAATGGAAATATGATGCTCAAGTGAAGTGATTCTGGGAATTACGAAGGATGATCATGTGTCGTACGGTTTATTTTGACATTTTTGGTGGAAACTGAGTGAAAGGCAGAAAAAAGTGGAACAAAATGTTTGAATGATGCAGATGGACTAAGTAAGGAAGAGAGAGAGAGAGAAAGATGAAAGTAAAAGACATAAAAATGATTGGAAACCTCAAAAAAAGAGTGGAAAGGAGAGTGAAAAAAAGATGATGATTGAGACGAAGAGAAGAAGATGGAAAAGAAAAGTGAAAATCTGAATTTGACGTGTGTGCATGTGTGTTAAAAATGAAACTGTTTCACCGTTATGCAGTAAGAAATAAGGTGGAAATAAGAAGAAGAGAAAGATATAAAAATATGAGATAAGATGAGGAAAAAAGAATCAAAGATGATGTGGATGCATGACTCGGATCATCCAGCATCAACTACTGTAGTCCACTTCTACCACTACAGCCTCTTCTATGTTTGTTTCTCTTTTTTTGACTTTGCAGTTTTGTACTTAATCCTAGATGGACTTTACCAATGCCGTCCATCAACCATGTGCATGTTATATTTGAAACTGTGTGTGTGTTTGTATTTGTTATGCAAACTCTGGTTGATATTCTGAATCGGATCTAGAAATACATGTTCATGTGTAGGGGAAGGCAAATATGTGAGCAAAGGACGCGAATACTTGGAAAAACGAAAAAACATTGACAAAATAAGTTCGGATTAAGCTTGGACTATTTCTGTAACCGTTTCACTTTTCCTTTTCGACTATTCTCTCTCTCTCTCTCTCTCTCTCTCTCTCTCTCTCTCTCTCTCTCTCTCTCTCAGCAAGTGGCATCGACGGACATGCCGAACACTTTTTCTTGACCGTTTTCCGTTCACTATGGTATGCATGTATATTGTATATATCCACAAAAACCGAAAGAGAGAGAAAGAGAGAGAGAGAGAGAGAGAAGATGCTGTGGGAGTTAAGCCAGAAAAGTAAGCGAAAACTTTGCCTCTGAATTTACAAAAACTTGGCACATAACTCCAGATGTTTTCCTTAAACTTGACTTCGACTTCTTCTTTCAAACAAGTAAATGAGCGAGGGAAGAAAGAGAGAGAGAGAAAATGAAGAGCAAAAGAAGAAGATTTGGGATGAGAGTCCATCTGGAGGGTTAAGCTAATATATAAGGAGAGAGAGAGAGAGGAGAAGAGAGAAGAGAGGGAGGAGGAGAGTGAAAAGTGATGAAGAAGACGAAAAAGAAGAAACAGAGAATGTTCACTAGAGGCTGATGTCGGTATCCTTTTTTCTCGCTTTCATAGTCTCATCTTATTTTTCCTCTTAAGTTGCTTCTTCATCACTCCAGCTTCCCAAAGCTATGTGAGGCATGAAGAAAAAGAGAAACAGAAACTCAAATATAGGCTCACCCGAAGACTTCCCAGATTTTTACACGGCTCAACGGGACGGAGTCCGACATACGGTGCCTCAGGGTACAGTTTTGGCGCCTTTGAAGAACATGGTCCACTCTTCGATCCCCAATCACTTGTTGATTTAATTGTATGGACACCACCATAGTTGGCAAGAAATATACTTATCGATGTTCCTGGAGCACAGTTGAGTTCTAAATTTTCACCATCACATGCATGAGATTGATAAGTTCGCAGATTGGCGGATAGTAGAGTAGCCGAACAAAATGTAGAAAGATTCCAAAATATCAGAATAAAATAGAGAAAATGGCACAAAATCTTCATACTGAAGCCGGCTAATTATTGAACTACTTGATCAAGTTTTTTTCAAATTCATCTCTTCGAGTCAGAGTGAGAATGACTTATTTTCGTTTCATCTTCGAGGGAGAGAGAGAGAGAGAGAGAGAAAGAGAGAAAGAGAGAGAGAGAGAATAGAAAAGGAGGAGGAGGAGGAGAGAGCTCCCGGGATGCTGCCAACTGAAAATATTCCAGAATAAACTCTATGAAATGTGGTGGCCTCTATAGTCACTTGTGACTGTGAGTTGAGTCCCATAATCTCAGAAAAGAAGAAGATAAAGAAGATGAAGAAGAAGAAGGGGGAAAGATGGAGAGCCCAGAAGGAAATGAGCCTGGAGGAAAATTTGAAGCCGGAGGAGGGATGAGAGGAGAAAGGAACCCCAGATACAGAAGTCACAGATGTGTGTCAGATGTCCTATTCAGATCTATGCTTTTGGCGTTTATCTATCCGCTTATCCTTTTTTGACGGAGAGACAATTGTACTGACTGATTGGATGATGCTGAGTCCGAATTTCTGGGCACGTTTTGCTCTTATGAGTGAGATGCTGATTAATTTTTATTCATAGTAATGTAAATTTTTATGCATATCCATTGAAGAGATGGGTTGATTATGATGAAGAGAACAAATGTGATACAAAATTTTGCAAAGTTGTCAAATCGATTAAAATAATTTTTTCTCAAGCAACAAGCAATACAATTGAAAAAATTTGAGTCAGCAGACTCTATTGTAACCTCTTTCTTATTCAAAAACAATTCTTATTATTGAATGGAATATATCTTCCATCAATAGTTGGATTGCTGGGAATGGAAACTTTCTTGATAGATCCATCGCAAGTATTTGATTTACAATCAAGTCGATAGGAAACTGTGTTTGTGGCGTAATTCTTGAGATTTTTAACCAAATGAGCTTCACTAATAATGTCTTTGAGACCTGTAGATTAGAAAAAATAAATTTTATTAATTACTCAATTCATCAATAACGACCGAAATGCTTGAGGTCTGCATGATTATGCTAATTATGCTAATTATCACTGTTATTGTTATTATTATTGTTGTTGTTGCTACTGTTTGTGATGCTCAATGATGGGCCATAAAGTGAGCACAAATAGATTCTTGAAAATATACGTCAAAAAGCGAAATGATAATCAGAAATGGAATGTAGGTATGCACAATCATGATCATGATTCGATAATTAATAAACACACGGATGCATGATAAAAGTGGTGATAAACATCGATACTTACCGATCAGAGCCACTGAGGAGGCTATCATGAAGGAACCGATAAGAGTATTTGGTGACACTGATTCACCGAAAAATAATACTTGATATATTAGCACAACGACAATGTTGAATGTTTGGGCAACAGCAACTGGACCTGCTTTCTCAATTTTAAGTGCCAACACAAATGCAATATTGCCCAATGTGCCAAAAGCTCCGGAAGCCACGATAACGGCCCACTCGAGCCATCCTTCCGGTAGTCGAAGATCATTCGAATAGATGCAATACACAAGACTGCACAGTGAACAGGACATTGAAAACCATGTGCTGATAGTTTCAGTGGAAGTTTTTTGCAATTTTCGAATGAAAATATTGGAACAAGCGAAAAGTATGGCACCACCAAGTGCATACAGTAAGCCTTCCATGTGTTCACCTTTAAATGAATTTTCTTTCTCATCGCCAAAAATTGGTAAAAAACTTGGTTTCGATATCAGCAGGACACCGGTTACCGTTGCGGCCACCGATGTGAATTCGAATATTCCAAAAGGTTCATTGAGAAGAAAGTAGGCAAATATACACACAAATACCGGTGCACTATAGTACACGGAAGATGAATCGGTGAGAGATATTTTTCGAACCGATATATACCAGGCACCTTGATTCATGGCACCAGATATTGCTCGACCAGCAAGAAATATTCGCTCATTCGGAACACCAAGCAATTTGCGATTATTATAGACAGCTAGAAATGCAAATACCACCATTTGAAAGATGGATCTGTGTGAGGAAGAGAGAAAGAGAAAAACAAATTTAAGCTTAATCCGAAAATTTGTTTTGCAATTGGAAAATTTTAGCAGATTATAAGCATTACGAATGTGTGTGGCTGCTCAATCAAAATAAGTGAAAACAAGGGAATTCTCAAATTGTTGCACAATATTACGCCAAAATAATGATCATTATTATGGAAATGATCTTCGAGATGGTGTCTGAGTAAAGTAGACATAACAGACACATGATCAGAAGAGTGGAAAATATGATAAACAAATTATAAATAATTGTACTGAAAATCATCATCAGAATGGAAACCTTGAAAAATATGATTAAACTATTCTACATGTATGTATGTATGAATTATTGGTAAAGAAAATCTGCTATTTTATACAATTATGGTTACTTTTGGAAACAAACGATAAAGTACAAAATCAGGATGATAATCAGAAAATGATGGTAATTGTACTATTATTAGATGATCACATATCTATGGATATATTCAAGGCTGTGGGTCTAAGTGTAGTGGAAGACACACACAAACACCGAGAATGGGTGATGAAATTAATTCATCTCAGATAAAATGGGTGAAATAAGAAGATAAAATTACCTGTAAAAAAGAATCGCAATCGGATTCAATTTTGGTGCTAATTTTACAAATGTTACTGATGTTGACATGAAGAAAGCATATAAAAGTGCAAAAAATATTCCTAAACACGGCACTTTTCTCATTTTATTAACTAAACCCGGCTTTTTGATGGGAACTTTTATATCAACAATATTGTTTGGAATTTGAAGAACTTCACATTTACTGTCATTATTGTGATTGTTTTCACTTGATTGGGCCATTTTGCATTCCATGATGGGTCGATTAAGAGCTTTTTGTATATCACAATGATAATAGAGATGTTCACACAATTATTTCTCAAAATTTGATGATCTTTGGATTGTTTGCAAAAATTTCAATTCAATCCTCAAGAAAGAAATTTTTTATCGTGCAGAAATAACGGTAAACACAAAGAAAGAAGAGAGAAAAAAAATTAATCACTAAAGCGTATTGATCACGATATATTGAATGGTAGAGCACACACACAGCAATGAAATAATTTGTTCAATTTGTTCAACAAAATATTGTCAAAAATTATCGTTACTCAAGTTCACAGTGAACTTGAATCACATGAAGTTCATTCATAGAGCACTTGATATGCACGATATGATCTTCTTTTCACACCGCTCAAATACTTCTCCACTTTAATGTTTGTCTACGATGTTCTGTTGTAAGTTGATAAAACTTTTCACATTAACGATGATCACAGTGGTAGTAGTAACGTTGGGCTGAATTTCTAATCCGAAATGATGGTGAACTAGGATGGTCTTGATTTTTTTTCTTGAGATTTAGTAAACAGAATACTGTTTCGGTCCAAAGTTTTAGAACTTACACCAAACAGGCTAAGAGAACAAGAAAAAATAAGATACAATCGATATCAATTCCGTGAAGTTGAATATGATTCTGGAGGAATAGAAAAAAAAGTCTGGACGATCACGATGACCACTGTATTTGAACTGGAAAATTTTACACATCCACAGGTTTACTTATAGTTCTTTTCAGACGAAAGCTTCGTTCAAAATCATGAGGTTTGGGTTGGCTGAGGTTTGATTATCTCCCACCGAAGTCTCTCTCTCTCTCTCTCTCTCTCTCTCTCTCTCTCTCTTCCTTATAGCTTTCTCTCTCTCTCTATCTCATTATACCTATGGTTGTGAATATACGAGGTTAGGTGTAAAATGATAGGATAGTCGATGAACATGGCACACTATGATGAATTAATTAAATACCCTAGTATTTCTAATGCAGAGGAAAATCTGTAACGGAGGAATGCGAAATATATGTCAAATTTTTTCTCGCTCTCTTGCCTCTCAGGTTGTGATAATGATTGTCATAGATGTGAAGCTGTATTAACAGTAAATGGACTGGAAAAAAAGTTTGTATGAGAAGTGGGTATGAAAGTGAAAGCGTTTCGAAACGAGAGGATTTTCATGGTTGAAGGAAGGGTTCGAAAGACGCTGATTAAGTGGAAAAATTAATGAAGGTTGGATAAGCCACTGGGAGCTCATGGTTTGGATGATGATATTGTTCATTGGTGGTCACAGGGGTAAATGAATCGGATATTTCCGATAGAAACTTGTTAAAAAGAACACTTTTTTCGAGGACACCAGAAGTTCGTCTGCTCAAAGACTAACGTGCAAGGGAAAACGTATACATGAGTAAACTTTTGCAATCGAAAAATACCTACAAAAACCTTCTACATTAAAACCCTGAATTTCGAAGGCTGAATTCGAATATTCGAATATTCGAATGTTCGAAAGCTTTGAATCATTAAGAGAGCTGCATATTTTCGACAAGAAGATTCCTTCTCTCTCTTTCTCTCTCTGTCTCTCTCTGTCTCTAACTTTCTCTTTCTATATTTCTTTCTTTGATTCCATATTATTCTGATCTCATCAATGGTCTTGAATGATTAATATCATAAATTAGTGACAACTTACCTCTCAGATATGTTCCACAGAACTTTTTGGAAGATTTTTCAACTGATGAATTTGGAGTACAACAAAATACACTATTGCTATCAAAATTATCATATAACGATGCGGAAGTTCTGCGAATCACTATGTGGTTGTAGTATTGGTGAACTTTTCAGGTGATCGATAAGCAAGTGAAAGATGAACACGAACAGATTGTTTGCGATAATAATTCAGAGAATCGAATAGTGTCTTCATGGAGAGAATACGAGAAATGATCATTTGATTTTAAAAAGATTGGTGATGAGAGAAAGGGTTGATGATGATGTTGAAATCTTGTCTAGTAGACTATCAAATACAGTAGTCAATGGAAAAAGATGTGCCAATGATTGTTGTAGTAAAAAAGTCGTTACAATTGTTAAGCAATGTTCGTTCAATGTTTGACTAAAAAAACATTTACTCAAATAGTAAAAGTTGAGATTGATCAGTGTAAACGTGAGTCAATTGATTAATTAGCCCAAGTATCAACTGAAAATTGGTTTTTTCTGCTGACCATAAATTGGGCTAATTATGCGATAAGATATGATCTGATTGTTATAAGTATAAGATTGAGCTCTAATCCAGAAATCTCAAAAACTCACTGGATCAACAAACTTTTCCATAAGTTCTAATATTACTATTCGATCACAGTAAGTAGTATTCCTATTCCTTATTGGAAAACGGTGATATATCTAAAAAATGAATGCTTATTCAAATTTAACTTGATGAACAGATGAACAAATGCATGATCATCAATCGATGTGAAAAAAGTAGCTAGGATCAGTTGAAAATTTGTGCTGATTATCACAAAACTTGTACGATGATGGCAATGAATTTGGTGATGAACAGTATCCAAAATATATATTTCGAAACAGTGGAAGTGAATAATGATGAAAATTTTTCAAGATGATCTGAATTATTCAAGATGAGAATCGGATTTTTTAAAATTTGATGAATCAAATGTGATCAAAATAGAAGCGATTAGCCGTCAAGGCTTATCAAATGATAATGCTTTCAGCATTACAACTGAGCGAGAAAAAAAGTCATTTTCAATTATATTCAAATAATTTTTCACAAGATTTTCATAATTTTTGAATGACATCAGATTGCACATAAATGTTTACTCACACAAATAGAATCGAAAATAAAAAATGAACCTTTTTTTTCTCAGATAAAATTCTGTTACAAATGGTTTTCAAATAGGCACAAAAGTGACCGTCTGATAGTAGAGACCAAAAGTTTGGTAGCTTAGCCCGCATCAGGAAGAGTGAATGAGAGTGAGATGAAAATGCTATACAATTAAAACAGTTAAAATGATTTGTAATGATATGTATGCATGGAAAATAAACTACAACCACTAATAACTACTGTGATGATGATGATGAATTAATTGAATATTAAATAGGATCAAAGTATTGTGGGTGGGTATTAACAATCGAAGTGATGATCACTTATTGATGCAAGTCTGAAGGGGGAAATTACCCTGTGGTTCACGATATTACTAGGTTGTATTGGCCGTGACACATCTTCTGTCATCCTAGCTAATTAATTTTGTCACTTGTAGATTTTTTTTTCACACACACTTACACTCCCAACATACACATAAACACAATCATCAATGGCATCAATCTGAGAAATAGGAAGAAATATTGCCTATTATGATGTTACGAGTTCCAGAAAGAACTTCTCCTTACTCTCTAGGGTTGGAAAAATAATGTATATATATATATCTTACGTCAATGGAAAATTCAATTATTACTTGAGGCACGAACCAGATTAATTATTACAACTTAGTGTATGCAACATGTAACACGGTTTTTTTCTCATTTGTCCCTTGAGCAATTGGAAGTGAAACGAATTTTTTCCTCTTCGCATCGAAAGATTGGACGATGCTCAAAATATCACATAGATTTGATGGCAAAAAAGTAACACTAATATTCACACCTGATGCAGAGTATATCATGTTCAAGATCAATGACTGATGTGAGTTTAATGAAGATCAATCCATTTTAGACATGATCATGATCATGGACGAAAGTGATAACCGTTATTCTCGGTGACGATTCTGCACCCATTTTCTCTCTCTCTCTCTCTCTCTCTCTCTCTCTCTCTCTCATCTAATGAAAGCGAGATGCATCTTATGTACTTCCATTGACTGTTGTAAATGGTGAAGGGATCCAGCAACTCATCAAGATGAGCTTTAATTAGCTGAGAGATGTTCATATTTTGAAAAGCATTTCATTATGATACGTCATAGTATACGCGTTTTTTGTTCTTGAGAAAACAAGAATTGGAAGACTTTTCTTTTTTAGGCGAATTATTGGGAAAGGAAAGTATCCAGAAAATTTTCGGAAAAAGTGTTGAACCACATTTTCTTCTCGAATCGATTCCGGCAACAATTAATTTAAGTCTACTAGGTAAACATTCAATCTAAACCAATTAAGGGAAGTCACTGGTATTGAAATGTTTGATTTCCTCTATTCATCACAGATTCTGTATTATTTCCCAATATTAAATGAAGAAGAGTAAACTAATTTGGGGCTGAAATCTAGTGATTGTTCACCTGATTTAATCCATTTGTTGAGTTCAAGGTTTATGAAGTCATTGATATCCAGAGGACAATCAATTCTACGATGGAATCGGTCCAAAAGTATATGCTTTCTATCGATTCGATCATGACTAGTTTCTGTCGATTGGGTGACGCGGGTGATTGAAACGATGAATAACATCTATGATCAAAAAAATATCTTTCAAAAAACTCAGTCCATAATCATCAACTGAGAAGGTATTTCTTGACTCGGGTGAGCAATCTTGTATCGATTTCTTCGTAATTCAGATATTTATTGCCTAGAACAAAAGAAATGAGGGGAAAATTGATTATAAATAGAAATGATAAAAAAGCTGGAATAAAACAAACAGTGACTTTCATGAAAGTCACCCAATATACCTTCAGGAGTTTTCTGAAGTCCATCGATAGTGCCATAAGTTTCATTCTCTAGCTCAGCTAGATTGCCGAAAATATTCTTCATCTCAGGTTCCAGTTGACTGTGGGTAGAAATAGGAATTCGAAGAAAAAACAATTACAAGGTGAATTGAAAGATAGGAAAATTAACAGGAGAGAAGAATAAAGAAAAATACATAGCTCATATTGAGCAGGAGAGCTAGGTGGTTAAGAAGAATGTGGGATCATGGTATGTACACTTACGTAGGAACTATGATTTTCAGATGAACATAGTGATTGCCATATTTTTCACCTTCTTCTCCAGGCAATCCTTTGTGAATCAATTTTATTTGTGAATGAGATGACGATTCTTTGGGAATTATAATTTCCTCATTGCCATACAAGCCTCTGACTGATGTTTTTCCACCCAAGATTGCTTGCGCTAAACTTATTTCAGCTATTGTGTGTATATCTTTTCCATCTACTCTGTAATAATCATCAGCAATGATCTTGATTATAGGAAACATGATTTGATTCTTGATTGCTAATCGTAATTTTTCTCCATGCCGTACACCAGGAGGTATCGTGAAGCAAGCCGTTTTTAACATGATAGTATAGCCTAAACCTTCACATGTAATACATGGAAACTTATTGTACTTCTTAGTCCCTTGACATACACGACACTTCATCTTGGTGACAACAGGTTGGCCTTTGATGATTTCAAGTCCATTTTCATCACAAAAAGGACATTTCATGACACGATAACCCATACTTGCACACGAACCTAAGGAAATTCGAAAGCATTGAATGAGAATAGTTTGCCAATTCCAATCATCAACGTAAAAATCAGAGTTCAATTGTTACCTGAACAGTCTGGACACACATCGACACTTCGTACACACAGTTCTTTTTCACAGCCATTGGCAGCTTCCTCAAGAGTCAAGGGTATAGTGAAATGAGTGGTTATTTGATGGCCATCCAAAGATTCGGAATATCTGGCGGGTTCAATTTTTTCATCTTCCCTAATTTTCAGCTTGCCAAACACTTTTCTAAAAGCTTCATCATGATCAATATCACGATCTCTTGTCTTGGCAGCAGCCGATCGAAACTGTTCTCTCTCATCAGTAGGCTCATATTTGGTTCCCATATCTTCGAGAGTTTCTCGATCATATTTTTCTCGATTATCATCATTGCCCAAAACTGAATAAGCCTCTTGAACTTCTTGAAATTTTTCCGCACTTCGTCCTTCAAATTGAGAATCAGGATGATAAATTTTAGCTAATTTGAAATAACTCTTCTTCACTTGTCTTCGAGTTGCATTTCTTGGTACATTCAAAATTTCATAATAATTCTTTTTGATCTTTTTTCGTTTAAAAAAATTGTGCATATCTCGAACTTGTTGTTGTTGAGCATACTGAATCGAATCACAATTATAACTTAAAATGGGCAAAAAACAGCTTATTTCTCCAATCTTTCCTCTCGACAATGAGCCCAACGTACACTGTAAACAGATAAGAGAAAAAAATACCGATTATCATCAAGAAAGCAACGTCAATCCATCAATCAAAAATCATCACATTACATTCGAAAAACAAAAACCAACTTACCAAACTCTTTCCTGAAGATAAGAGCATCCTCTTCAAAACTCTACACTCAATAACACTCACAATAGATGTACATCAATGGACATCACAGTAAACGCTAAAAATACAAACATTAACAGTTAACAGTTAATCATTCGAATGATCACGATAATTTAAAATAAATCAAAACATTGGCGAAACACATTGTTTACATTTTGGCAGACTTTGCATGAAGCATGAAGATGATGTCACTACTTGTGTTGAGACCGGCATCACGGAAGAAAAAAAATTTTTAAGCCCATAGAGTTTAACATTATGGATATGGGCTCCAAGTCAGAGCTGGGTCTAAGCCAGCTGCCCCGAATTACAAAAAACCAGGTCTCACCTGGTTGAGATATATTTTTTCTCAACCAGATCAGACCTGGTTTTGAGCAATGAAAGACTTGGTTTTCACTTTTTTCTCTCTCTTTCTTTCGTTCTCTCTCTCTCTCTCTCTCTCTCTCTCTCTCTCTCTGAATATATTTGAAATTTGAATGATCAATAAAATTGGCCCATTAGGCCATCAATTTGAATTTTATTAAGAAGAAATTGAGAAGAAATTGAGAAGAAATTGAGAAGAAATTGAGAGGAAGAGAGAGAAAGAGAGAGAAAGAGAGAGAGAAGAGAAAAATAAAATGTGTATGGGTAGTGTGTGTCTGTGTGTTGTGTGTTTGGTGGCTTGTGTATGTTGAGTATCATATGATTTGTGCGGCTGATGATATGGAGAAGAGAAAGAGAGAGAGAGAGAAAAAAAGGAAAGAGAAGAGAGAATCAATAGAATCAAAAGAGAATGAGAAGAACTTAGGCAAAACCAACCAGATCAAACAAGAACTTACCATCCATGTGTGTTTGAGTGTGCCTGTCGCTTGTGTGGCATGTGTGGCATGTGTGGCATAAGTGGCTTGTGTGTGGTGACTTAGACAAGAGAGAGAGAGAGAGAGAGAGAGAGAGAAGAGAGAGTCAATGATAATGAGAAGAAAATGAAAAGCACTTGATCAATTTAACTACACACAAACACAAACTTACCATTCATGTGTATGGCTGATGTGTGGATTGTGTATTCAAGAACATGGAAAAGAGAAAAAGAGAATTAATAAAATCCAAAGAACATGAGAAGCACTTGAACCAAATCAATCAAAACGAACACGACAACCATCTATGTGTGTGTATCTGTGTGTTTGTGTGTGTGTGTCTCTGGTGGCTCAGAGAAGAGAGAGAGAGAGAGAGAGAGAGAGAGAGAGAGAGAGAGAGAGAGAAAATGAATATGGGAATGAGAATGAAAATGAGAATGAAAAGAGAATTAGAAGCACTTGGGCAAAATTGATTGAAAACGAACACGAACATACCATCCATGTGTGTGTTTGTGTGTGTTTGTATTGCTCATTCGTGGTGGCTTGTGTGTGTTGTTTGGTGGTTCTGAGAGAGTAAGAGAGAGAGAGAGAAGAAAATGAAAATGAAAGGGAAAAGAAAATGAGAAGCACTTGGGCAACATGAACATACCATTCATGTGTGTGCGTATGTGTGTCTGTGTGCGTGTGTGTTTGTATGTGTGTTGCTTGTGTGTCTGGGGTTTGCGGCTCGTCTGTGTTGTGTGGAAGCCTCTAGAGAGAGAGAGAGAGAGAGAGAGAGAGAGAGAGAGAGAGAGAGAGAGAGAGAGAGAGA
>QZCP01000012.1:52968-82284 GCA_003956705.1 Brevipalpus yothersi | reverse complement strand
CTCTCTCTCTCTCTCTCTCTCTCTCTCTCTCTCTCTCTCTCTCTCTCTCTCTCTCTCTCTCTCTCTCTCTCTCTCTCTCTCTCTCTCTCTCTCTCTCTCTCTCTGAAACCAGGTTTTCACACCGTGTCTTAAGCCTGTCTGCTACGATGATGTTGGATGTATTCAGCCATTCCGATTGCATGCTTATCTCAGTACACCACCGGTAGCTGCATGTCCGGAGGAACCCAAGAATGTTGGTAAGTTTTTGATGGATTTCAGGGAATATTAGAGGGAAAAAATGAGATTGGCCATACTGTGAATCTTTATTCTAGCAGTTTTCAGGTACCGAAATTTGTTTCCTTCTCCTCATAGGCTTTGCGATGCGGGTTCTTCTGAAATCGAATACAGAAGAATTTTTCACAACAAAATGGTTGAAACCCGCCAAAAAGGTAGCCTTTTTCATTCATGGCTATCAATTGGAGTATAGTGAACGCTTTGCGATGGATATGGCATATAGTTTGCTGCGAGAATATCCACAAGTTGTTCTAATTAAATGGGATCCTGGCTCATTTCCGGCCATCATTTGGGATCTTCCTGTTTCCCGCTTCAATCGATACACAGCCGCTGCCAATAGTGAACTGGTTGGCCGTTTAACGGGAAATGTTATTGCTGAGATGATTTCAAATGGAACTGTTCGTCAAGAAGATGTAACTGTAATCGGCCATGGTCTAGGAGGAAATGCAATTCATTACTTGGCAGAATGGATCAAAGAGCAGCATAATATGACCATTGGTCGTGCAATTGGTAAGTTGTGACAGTTTTTTCTCTCTTATGTTCATTAATATCGAAGATTCTAGTTGGAATTGGACAAAATTTCAATGGCTTTTCCTCCATGATGAGGCTAGAATCTTGAAATTTTCAACTCAATTGCATCTTGCATGATATCGGAAGTGAAAGTGGTGGAAATGATCTCATAAATTGTATTAGCTGTCAATTAGACTTTAAAAAGTTATCCAATTTGATGGTAATGATTGAGCATATGAGTTGAATTTGTACACAGTCAGTGTAGCAATTCGAATTTGTCACAAAAACTTCCGAGAATATAGCCTAGTGCCATCAATACAACCGGATGGAGGATCCACATCAATTGTAGAGAAACTTTTCAGTGTGACCTACATCTGATCATCATTGGATGGATCTCTATAAAATATCTTGTTTTTAAGTGCTTGAATTGCAAAATGAAACAACGTTAAAACTTCATCGACAGGTACACTTGTTGTTGGGCAAATCAGATGATCACTAATTGCCTCCAGAAACAATTGTTAGACTTGGATATGCAATCAAAAAAAGCGAACAATTATAGCCAGGAGCGATGAAAGTGGAGATAATAATAATAATACTCCAACATAACTGTTGATATAATTATCGAATGTTACATTATTTGAGGCCAATTTAACCCCTTTAAGTGGGTTTTTTGGATTGCTCTTCACTGCTGCAATTTTCAGAAGAAAAAGTTCCTTCTTAAATCAACAATATTTTTTCTCTCGAAAAAACATCCAAAATCATCCATGTACATCAGATGTTAAATCAAGAACTCAAAATTGACGATCGAAGAGTATTGCGAAAGATCTGAAAATCTTCTGAACATTCAATCTTTCTCTCTTCCTCTCTCTCTATCAAATTCTTGTTCATTCGGATGCTGAATGGCAATATCATGAATTTATACATTCATTCTTTCCATTCTATTCATTTTCATCTCAGTTCTAGATCAAGACGGAGTACCGTTCTACTTTTCGAACAAAAAGCTGACCGGTGTTGGTGATGCTAACATAGTGGACTGTATCCACACGACTTTCACTCAGCCAATTCCGTTTTTGGGTCAACGTATATCGGGATCATCCAATACGGGCTCAATAATGGCCACATGTGATACCGATTATTATGTCAATTTTCCCGATTCAATACAAGATCAAGAGGGTTGTGCAGGAATACAGTTATGTTCAACACATTTTGCACCTCTCGTGTATTCAGCCTACCTGAATGGCTGTAAATATGAAGTGATGAATTGTAACAGTATTAAGAGAAAATTTTCTGGTAATGATTCGGAAAAGATTGGTATAGATTCGATAAAATATGGTAAAAGAGGTAAAATTTGCATCAAAACCAGTTCAAGACCCCTATCATCATGCTGAAGGTTAGGTTTTTTCAGAATATACATATACACATGTATATGTGTGTATAAAGTTTGACTGTTATTGTTGAGTAGAATTCAAATCAGATTCATCAAATTATTATTATAATTCATCATGACAATTGAGGTTGATTTCGGTAAAATTTAAATCAATATCATATTTCCAGTATTTGAATTAAGCTGAGCTAAATTTTTTAGCCTAATTGACCACCATTTTTTGATGATATCAATGATAGTAAAAGCAAAACTTTTCTCATCCGTCTTCAATTTATTTGGCCTGCTTTATAATAATAATAATATTATTATTATTATTATTACCGTTATCGTGATAATAATTTTTTTTCTGGAGCTCAACAGTACAATAAAATATTTGACATAAAATGAATTACAGATTTAATCATAAATAGCCGTTATTTATTCAGGAAGTAGAAAGAAAAAATTTTTCTTTTTCTCTCTTCTCTCTTCCTCTCAAAATCCTAACAAAGTTTGATTGTAACGATTAACCAGATCCATCACCTGTTTTTTTAAACTATTATTGTCATTAGCTCTTATTTTGGCTTCCTGTTCTTCATTGATGGCAGCCAAATCAGATAATCTATTCTCAAATTCCTTGATTTTACGATAAATATCATTTGCTTCTAGAGGCAATCGAATTTCTTCCAATGAAGTGGCCAATTCTTTTTTGTCTCTATTCAATTTTTGAATATTCTCTGTCAAACTTTTACGTTCCTCTTCCAAATTGTCACTCTTCTGTTCCAATTCACTTTTCAATTGTGATATATCGGAATAAGTTTGAATATCTTTGGTCAATGCTTTGATCTTATTTCGCAACATATCCAATTCGACCACAATTTTGGAATCCAATTGTTGAATCTTATTATAATCGAGCTCCAATTTACGCTTCTCATCAATCAAATTCATTTTACCACCACCATTTGATGGATCACCTGATGATGAAAGGCCTCCAGGAGGACTTTTCAAGGTGTCTATATATCGAATGTATCGATTACATTTTTCCATCAATTCACTTATTGATTCACCAGTATTTTTCATTGTTTCCATTTCTTGTGATAAATTAGTTGAAAATTCGTCCAAAAAAGTATTCATCGAAGACTCTTTACGCTTTAGATCACGAAATTTCTCAGCCGTTTCAATGTCTTCATATGCTGCCAAAGTGGATTCAATTTCATTACTTGAATCAATTGTTGCTTTCAATTTGGCTTCAAGTGAAACAATCTCTTGATTATCTCTCTTCATTTGGGCTAACAATTTGCTCCTTTCATCACCGCTACTACTGTCCACTATGAGATCATTTTTTTGCTTTTCAACCTCTCGAAGACGTGTAAGAGCTTTCATCAGATCTTTGCGAATTGATGGATCACCTTTGTCATCGGATTTTTCCAATAGATTTTGTTTCTCTCGGAGTTGAGCTATTTTCTCTTCCAATCTATCAGCTTCCCTTGTCAAATGTCGATTGAGATTCTCCAATTTTTCGAATCTGAGAAGTAATATTAAAAGATATCATCAATAATAAAAGATCAGTTGTATTGATTATTCATCAGTTCGAACTCGAAATAACATCTTTTCAGTGAATTCTGATCAGTTAGTCATTATAATTAGTCAGCAGATTAATTCTGGAAAATGAGTGTAATTTTTCCACAACTTTGACCCATTATCAAGCGGGTCTTGAATTCTCATTGGGTTAGATCAATAATTCTCGAATAAACGAATGATAAAAGATTAAATCAATCAACTTGCTATTTCATTATGATCTGAGTTCTTTAATGAGTATGTAATCAAAGAGGATAAACTTTTCTAGATTCCAATACCTGTTTCAATAAAGTTTTTTGGTCCGATAAAAAAATCAAATCTTACCTTTCTCTTTGCTCTTCGTTGAATTTTCTCTTCAAAGTAAGCCAATCTTGTTCGAATTGATGAATTTGCTTTTCACACTGAATCAAATTTTCTTCCTTGACTTTTTTTTCCTTGAATTTGGTTTCCAATGTTAACGAAAGCCGCTGATTATCTGTTTCCAAGGATTGAATATCAGCCAACAACTCACCATGGTCATCATCCACCCGTAGTCTATCCAAATATTCATTGTATATGGACAGCTCCATGGTAGCTGTTTTCAGATCTCTTGCCAAAGATTCTGCTTTTCGCTGCCACACATTTACTCGCGCTTCATCTCTTGACATTATTTCCGATTCTTTCGATAAACGAGATATCTCGGCAACCAGCTCATTCATTTTGGCTCTTAAAATTCCCATCCAATAGGTTTTATCCTGAATCTGGCGTCCTACGGCTGATCGGCCACGAGCTGTTCTTGGAGCCATCAGCCCTGTATTGGTCACAGGTCGAGCTGGTGAATTAGGGCCTGCTGTCATGGTACGAACACGAGGTCGAGAGGATAAAGTTTGACCTGTTCTCACTGATGATGCCATTTTAATCGAACTCGATGAGTTGAATTGATCAAAACTTGGTGATTTTTGGGGTCGAAAAATTTTCTACACTTCGACAAACAAGTGATCTCTCTAAATAATTCTACAAATTAGATTCTAGTTTGAACACAAGTTCAGTTCATCAGAGTGAAAGAATTGATCGAATCAGCTGGGTTAGATTGTTAGATTGTGAATTTAGGAGAATCGATGATTTTTTGATTGGAATGTTGGAAAAACAGAGGGACCATGGCAACATGAACAATTTTATGCCATGATGGGTAAAGTGTCAAAACAGCGAAAACCACAGCAGCTAATCTCAGGAAAGCGAGCGTTTTTATAGCTATGTTCATAACGGCTAAATAATTGATACAAGACCCAAGAAGAAATGATTTAGTAAAAAAAGAGAATTAAAGGTTCTATTCACATATTCCAATTCCAATTGACAGGATCAACTGAAATTTTTATAACTTCATGTAGAGCAATCGAGGTGGGCTAATCATAACCAGAGCTTTTGTTCTATTCAGTTTGTTGAAATAAACGTCGTTCTAATGCTTTCCTTTCCATTTGTCTTTCATCATTTTTCGCTATTTTGATCTTGGCTAAAAAAATTTTGCTCGTCCACAGATCTTGGCTGTTTTTATTTTAGCTAATTTTAACTGATTTTAGCTTTTTCGGATCCAAACCAATTTTAACCCAAAAAGGAAGCAAAAATTCAAAAGATTCCCGCCACAAGATTTATAACGGTAAAACGCATCTGACATCTTGTGTTCAAAATTGGAATTTTCACCAACAACATTGCAGCAACATTGACCGGAATGTTGTTGTTAATTGTGATTAGTTATTAATTTGTTTGTTTTAATTTCGGGTTAATTCACCTGAATATTTAGCCACTGGTCAAGATTAGCTATCGGTGAGGATTGTGTGCTTGGACTCTCTGTACCTGATTGGAAGGCAAGGTGAAGTGTGTGATTGTATATACAAGACTAGTGGTTAAGGTGAAACAAACATGGCTTCATGTATATTCGTTCGTGGTCTGTTTTGTTCAAGTGTATCATCACAAGAACATCGTTTACTGTTATCAAGTCGAGCAATCTACAAATTGTATCGAATACCATCAGCCAATATATCACATAAGGATCGAATTGATGAGGAAACAAAAGCTGATAAACCTTTACCCTATCCGTATAAGACGAAAAAGTTTCGATGGTTTCATTATTATTATGGCCAAGATTCAACTATTGCTCGATTCGATGAGAATACTGTTTTCATTTCTATCGAAGGTCCACCAGCATCCAATAAAACTCAACTTGCCTCTGGTCTGGCCGATCTGTTGGGCATGAAACACTATCCGGAAGTCAATCTGGATCCTGAATACATTAATGATTATGGTTTCGATTTGAGAGCATTCAATAAGCTACTCCATCGAGATGCTCAACATCCTGATCATGAAGTTTTTCTCCGTGATCCAACCCATCCGAGAGCTGGACTTTTTCAACATCGAATGTTGAGAATGAGATATTGGCAAGCATTAGACATGGAGCTCCACTTGCTGAGCACAGGTCAAGGATGTATCCAGGAGAGAAGTCATTGGTCAGACTTGGTTTTCAATGAAGCAATGTATGCAGCTGGCTATATAAGCAAAGATAGTAAGTTAATTGAACTTAATGCAAACCTTGTAACTCTGGTATGTTCAACACATTAATCCCATCTTTTATCTTCCAATAGTTTATGATTTCTACCTTCGTAAAAGATGGAACTGTTTTGACAGGCTAGCTCGTCCTCATGTGGTTATATATATTGATACACCTAAGGAGAAGGTGCTAGAGAATATAAAGAAGCGCAATATTGTGAGTTTTTTTATAGCTATTCATACTTTTGCATTTTTCTCATTTTGATCTTCTTTTTCTTATCCTCAGCCGTTTGAAGTCAATAGTCCCGTTTGGGAATCAAATTTCCTTGACACTATTATAAAATGTTATAAAGAGAAAGTACTACCCGAGTATGAAGAGCATGCCTATATGCTCACTTATGATTATCAAGACAATTGGGACTGTGAAGAAATTGTGAAAGATCTTGAAGATTTGGATTTCTTGAGCGAAGATATGCGAGGTACTCGGCATGAAGATTGGAAATTCGTTCCTGAAGATTTTGAGTGGGATGAAAGACGTTATGAAAATATCGAATATTTCACTAGAGAGATGTGCCACTTCGATCTGCCATGTTATGATGTTCCCGGCTACTACTATTCGGATGAATCGTTGTTAGCCCAGGCGAGTTTCGAGAAATACTTGGTGAGTATTCGATACCTGTTTTAATATCCCCCAATTTAGCCTTAATGATGATCCATCATTTGTTTCTTTTCGCAGAAACCTCGTGGATACGTTGGTGGATATGATCCTCAGAAAGAGTCATTCTGGCGAATGTTTTTTGGTCTGAACGGACCTAACTACTATGAGCAGAGGATAAAGTGGAAACAGTTCAGAGGTCAATGGGCATGTTAATTCGTGATATTATCTCTCTATTAAAATTATTAGCTACCTGTAACTAAATTTCTCCACTCTCAACTCATTGTTTGAATTCCATGAGGTATTGACAATAGTTGGGACAAGCTGAGAGAAACATTCGGTATTCCATCTCCTGAAAATTTCATCTCATCAGTTCTGAAAGAATCCTATTCATTGAAGATTGTGTGATTTTCGGGATCTTATTAGTTCCTCATGCTAATCATGTTCAAACAAATTGAATGTTCTGTTAGCTAGACTTGCAAAAAAACGATTTGGCCAGATGAATAATGACATTTGATATGATAGATGACTATCCATGAGACACTGGTGAGTAACGTTTTTATTCAAGAAGAATAAGTGTAGGTCGGTATTTATGGGAAATATCCTACAATCCATTATCAGTTGCTTGATCCTGGTTAATTTGACTGATCAAATCTCTTTGAATCATGTGGTTAATGTCTGGTGCTCGAGTTCTTCATCAGAGTCGTCTAGTCAAATCTTATCTACCTAAATCTATCTCTGGAGACACATCGTTCTGTTTCATCTCCTAGTTGATAGTAACTAATTATTTTTCTTCGATTTTGTCTACAACCTCACACAGTGTTAGGAATTCAGCTCAGAATTATCACAGAAGTCATTCTGACAAGATGGACATGAACAATACTTCCCTATGATGCATTCAATCGAGAGACTATTCCATTCATAAGATCTTGAGATCAAAAGGGAATAAAAAATCTTCCATCAACCAACAGCTTCTGTCTGTGCATAAATATTCTTGACTTATTCATTAGATAGAGTGTTGGGTGATAGATGGTGTCATTGGTCTCTCTTTCTTTCTTTCTTTCTTTCTTTCTTTCTTTCTTTCTTTCTTTCTTTCTCTCTCTCNCTTACTTTCACTTCAGGGCTATATTTCATGTAACAGATTTGATCTCATATTTTTGATCACTTTTTTCGGGTTCATTGCAATGGACATGCAATTTCAAGGATAGTTTACTTCTATCAGAAAATAAATGATTGAGTTTTGTTTTTCTTCTGTCAGATAGATAAATATTCTTCGAGGAATCGATTCGCGATCAGATGGTAAACTATATTCATTATTTTGGTCATTTCAAGTTCAGTTGATCACCGGAAAAATCTATTTCTACACAATAATTTGAGGATAGAAAAATAACCGGAGGTGATGATAACTATCAAAGAAAAAGAGGAAGTTAAAGATGATGTTCTATGGTTGATACTCGGTTGATTATGCTAATGTGGTTGGGAGAATGAAAAAGAAAATAGTAGATGATTTGGGTTGATGATGACCATTTTATATCGTATGATTGTTCATTGATTCTTCTTCTCCGTCTTCTCTCTAATGTTTTTCCTTCCTCAATTCAACTCAATTAACTAGCGTCAATAGTTATCAGTGATCATTCTGGTAACCTCTTCTCCACTTTCTATCCTTGATCGTCTCTCATCCATCCATCCATATATATTTATAAACGGCTACTTGGCCCTGGAGCATTTTCTTCTCCTGTTTCTTTCCTCTATCTTACCCTTCCATGTATATAACTCCCATGATGAGGAATAGTGATGATCATGTTCCATCATCTGTTTCCTCATCTTATTTCTCTTTTCCACATCTCATCCATAGACTCGCATAGCCCTATCATCATCATAATAATCATTCTGAGCAACGCACTCACGAAACTTCTTCTTCCTCTCTCTCTCTCTTCCTTGAATTCCTTGTGGATGATCAATGATCTGAGGAGCTTAATTAATTTCTCTCTCCTCTCTACCACTCTTCGACTTTTTCCTTACTTTCTTTCTTGTATCTAGATCACGGATAATATCTATTCTGTCATGAGGCTGATGACTGATTCGAGAGAGAGAGAGAGAGAGAAAAGAATGAAGTAAGAAAGGAAAAATAGAAGACTTTGAGATGCTGAGTCTGTGTAAGTTGTGGTTGGTTGACTGGTGAATGCGTTCTAGTTGAACAGGATATTCGACGATGTATCAAAGATGAGAGAAGTGTATTGATAGACAAAGACTAGAGATCACACAAGAAATCTACTGAGAGATGAGGAATGAATAAGGAGAGAGCAGAGAGGAAAGGAGAGAATAGAAGAAAAAAAGATAGAAGACGAAACTGATGAAGATCAGAAGAAATAATTGGATAGAACAGCCATTCACTTATCATTTGTAGCGTGTAGAGTAGTAGTCAGATTGGTGATGAAGATGGTCTCGAAAACTTCCTTCCCAAGACTCTCAATAAGGCATTGATGTGTGTAGAGAGGTTCTGAAAGGAAGAGAAAAAGAGATCGAAGTATGAGGTGTGTGTGTGTTTGTGTGTGAAAAGAATGTATAAGGTGATGAAAATTGCGTAAGAAAAAGCATCTATTACTATCAGTGTGTATCATTGATGGCTGTGAAGAGAATGGTTCAATGTATTCCCATATTCTTGTATTCCTTGATGCTCCATCCAGATGCTAAATTTTCCTGCTTCTGTTTGTTTTCCGAATTTTCAATCTACTCTGGGGATCATCGTCATTTCTTTCTACTGAAAATTTCCTTAAATAAAAAAAATTCCCACTATTCAGGACAGATGAATCTTCAGTATGACATTATACCAAAAAACATTCATCTCACCTTTTTCGGATTATTTGATATCTAATCCGTAATGTGAAATCTGATACATTCTTGATTCCTATTGTTTCTATGTTTTTCCAGGAAGTTTGTGTTAGCAGGAAGAATTGGCACCAAAAGACATCCAAAGGAGGAGAGAAAGTTAACTCTCTGATAGAGATGAATGTATTCCAGTAAGTGAGACAAAAATCATTATCAAGAAAAGTGGCCAAAAAGAATGTCACCAGTAAAAGAATGGAAAATGATGGACCACAGAGAGAGATGTTGATGAGCATGTGTAAGTGTATTAGAAGGAAAAGAGAAAAGATATAATCAGACATCAGCTTTGGGAGTTAAGTTGAATCATATATCATACAATCTTTTATGGGAAATCTTGGGCGAATTTTTATTCTCTCTCTCTCTCTTCTATGCTCTATCTGGTGCTTTAATTTTCCATTCTTTTCCCAGCAATACTTCCCACTACACACACTCCCTATAATCAGTGTATGTGTGTTCACAGTGTACACTGAAAGTTAACATCGATAATAATTTTCGCTGAGGCCTGTCAATATTGGTCAAGATTAGAGTGAAGATAAAATGACAAAATCACAGACAATATCAGGAGAAAGCCACTCAATTGGATAACAAGCATTGAGAATGGTGGAGAAAAAAAGTGGACAAACTATAATGGTTATTGCTCCAAATGTGAACAATGACCACAATCAAGACCAATTACCACTTTGGATTGTATTTCCTCGGATCTGATCCATTCTATCGGTCCATTTTATCATTCTATGTGGAAACTTTGAACTTTTTTCAGATATCTTTTGACCACACAGAAGTTTCAGATTATTTTTTTCAGAGTTCTTCATGTTGCCTAGTATCTTTTCCCAGAAGCACGAGCCATATTCCTTTCCTACAAGACGATCAATTGGAATCTCAGGTTAGAGTACAGTAGCTTTTGAGTTAAAATCTTCTAACTCGGAATACTTTCTCTCTTCCAATGAAAAGTGATTAATGGATACACAATTGATCAATATTCTTCTCGTTTCAAAGTACTCAAAAGTTGCTCCCTGATATAATACCGAGAGGATCCAAATTTTCCTAAGATTAAGTTTTCCCTGTGTACCACTCTCTACAGCTTGTCTAAGAAGATTCTTATAACTTTCCATCAATCTATGTTCCTCTTGGCTGCCAAACAGTCTGCTCAATAATGTAGAGAATTTATCATCATCATGAAACTTTTCATGTTCAACTGTATTCACCCTTCGTGCTTCGAAAAAAACAATGTATACATGTATTCAACTGAAAAAGTATAAAAATACAAAGTTATTTGAAATCGAAATTGAGGGCATTATTTTCGTATATCCAATTGTAAATATGAATCGTTTCATGCAATCAAGTTAACAAAATGTAACCATATTTTCATTCGTGAAAAGATGATCAAACAATTTGACTTATCAATTCTGTAAATACACACACATACTTGAAGCAATCTGAATGATAACTGATAAAAGTATTATAAGCTCATAAGTTTGCTTGAAGCTTGCGACTATCATTAATCAGAATCAAAGTTTGTCTGCCTAGAAGGAATCAACATCGAGAGAGGAACATTTATGGATTGGATGATCATCGTTTAATTATTGAATTGAGCTCATTTAGTGGTTCAATGAATTTCTCTATTCGCTTCATTCGTCTTCATGTATGTGGCCCAGTCTATACCAGCCTCATCACTTCTCTATGGACATATCACTAGAAGTAATTGCAATGAATACACATAAGCGAAAAAGAGGATATCAACTTTCCATCGCCTCATCTTTCTTATTCTTGACCAGAATACATATATATATATATCTATCTCACTGCTTCTTCCGTTACAAGATGAATCCAATGACAATTATATCCATGGCCTCAGTTTGCCATCATCTTTCCATTCTCATCCTCAAAATCTCTCTCTCTCTCTCTCTCTCTCTCTCTCTCTCTCTCCATCTATCTATCTATCTATTTTTCCTTTTCCCTGTATTCTCTGTATTCTCTGTATTCTCTGGCTATCTCTTGCTATTCCACTTTGATCCTCATTTCAGCCTTCTAGCTGCCATTTGGCCATTGTTACGGCCCATAAAAGAAGAAAACCATCATGAAAGACCAAATAAAAGGTCTTCAATTCAGACCTTTATATATGCCCACTTTGGATCCATTCTATCCACCATACTTTTCGGGTCACTCTTGTTTGGCCAATGATTACAGGGCCATCAATTAAACTGTACCCTGTCCAGTTCCATAAATTAGATCGTTATTAGAGCCATCGTATCAGTTCATTCCATGGGACAATAGAAACACTTCTTGACCCTCATTCAATGGCCCACCAGGATGAATGGAAGTGCGTTTATATACGCTGGAAAAGTAGAATAGTGTTCAAAAATGAACAACATGTCTGTGTACAGTGTATGTGTGTGTGTTGAATGTTTCTCATCTTATTCTGTGAGCTCCAACACAGGAATCTTCTTTCGTAACTTCTTCCCCATAAAATTTTCTATCCAGTTTTTTCAAATCATCTCTCAAAAGAAAAAACTGACCACAACCATGGGAATAAAAAGTTGCAGGGAGATATATTCTGAGGGAATAAAGTTGAGAATAGGGAGAGAAAGAGAGAGAAAGAAAGAGATAGAAAGGAATCGAGGAAGAGGGTCAAAGTAATGAACTGAGTATTGGAAATGATAGAAGAAAAAACAACTAGAACCCTAGAATGGACTAGAGGATTTTTATCTCTTCCTCCTTTTCTCATATCTTTAATCGTCTTCCATTCCTATTCCCTTTGTGAATCACTTTCTCACCGTAACCAGCATTCAACTTTCTGTTTCATGTCCATCAGCTGTGAGCTTCTATCATTTCCTACATTCACTTTCTCATTTAATTCTTCGTTTTTTTCTTCATTTCGCTCCATCTTTTTCGGTTCTATTGGAAAAAATCTAAGCCGAATTCCCATTTTCTATCCAAGCTTAATACTTACCTTAGAGGCTCATCTTTTCAGTTCATCGAAGAAAAATTTTCACTCTTGGGAGCTTCAAAATCTTCTAGAAACTCCTGATTCACACACCACACATACTCAATCCGAAATAGTTTCGCTCTATTCAAGAAGAGAAGAATGTTCCACAAATTCAGACTTGCAGTGAAGCTAGAATGGAACTTTACCGAAACAGATTATAACTACTAATTTATTTGAGAGAGGTCTGATGAGAAGTGTTCGCCTTTGATTCTAGATTCCATCAGAGTATTCCATGGCTGATAATATTTAGTTGTAATATTCATACATTTCCTGTGAATATTCATCTAATGAAATACTTTTTTATGCCTATTGCCCCAACTATAACTGGTTTCATAATGTAAAACTCAAAAGAAAGAATCTTGTCCATGATGATTTGTCTCTGCAACACTATCCATCTTTACATCCATTTCATCATGGATTTTGAGAGAAAAGAAGAAAAGGAAACTCACAATACAGATGGAGATACCTTGGGATGATCCGGGAGATATGAAATGATCGAGAGAGGAGAAGAAGAAGCAGATGAAAAAGAGGAGGAAAAAGAAGAAGAAAGATGGAGATGATGGCTTGAGCGGAAAATTGATTCTCAATTCTCGGTGTGGAGCCTTCATTTAGGATGCTATTGAAACATCATCATTTCTCATGGATTCCATTGATAGAACGTTTTTCCATCTCTTAGCCTGAAGAAATGGCCTCTATCACACCAAGGCAAGTGTGAAGGGATATATATATATATGAACATCATTCCCATGAAAAGCAATGGAAAAAGAGAGAGAATAAGTGAGGGAGGAGGTTGAAGGGAAAAAACGCTTGGGTATCAAGAAAAGTGAAGGAAGAGAGAGAAAGAATGAAAGGAAGTTGGATGAAAAACCTTGTGATATTTTGGGATAGTCACCAAAAATTGTAAGAGAGAGATAGGATAGAATAGATAGATAAAATCATTTCCTGAGATATGTTGACCTAAACAACTTATTCAATACGCTCAGATTGAAATGGACTTGGAGGAGAAAAGAATAGAGCTGGATGGTGAAGCAAAAATCTGAGGAACGGAATAGAAAGTCAAGAGGCATAAATCTTGAATGGACAACAATGATTTTCACAACCCAGAAGGAAAGCTTAACTTTATGCGTCTACGTCTGATCTGAGCTTACATGATGATAAAATATCATCAAGAATATATTCATGAATGGAAGCTCTATGCATCAGAGTGAGAGAAAATACTGTATAAAAAGGCGAACGGAAATCCGGTGAAAAAAGAAAATATTTTCCTTTTTTTTATTGACCCTTAATCTGTTGAAAGTTTCAAATCCATTTCAAAGCCCTCCCATGAACAGTGATAAATCAGAGATAGAGCAACAATTCAAAAGTTCTTGTGTAAAGCAACACCTGCTCAATTCTTCATCTTTTCTCAATGTTCTTGTGTTTCCTTGATGATTGTGATTTGGGATGCCATCGGCTGTTGATGGAGAATGATAATAATTTCACTATAGATGATTCTATCCAGATCGATTGGAACTGATTGGTTGAAAATGGTATGTTTCAGAGTGTATGTTCAAGTCAATCATCAGTGAACCTTGCATGCTGACCGAGGCAAAAATTGTGAGAGAACTCTATTGATGCTGGTGCACAATAACCACTGCCAGCATCGTCTTCATGATAACGATGCTGGTAATCGAATGGATGGGGAGAAGCTGTTGATTGTGTGTGTTCATCTTCCGGGAAAGAGAACGAAAGAGAGAAAGGAATGCTGGTGAAAAGGGAAAAGCCATTGAGTTGAGTAAAAATATTCCAATCATGTCAGCTTTTTGTTTTTTTCTGCTCATCTTATACTTTCGATAGCATACTCCTTCCTCCTATCTTCTTCTTCCTGGCTGACACATCGAATCATGGATCATGTGAGAAAGAGAGATAGAGAAAACAGAATACGTCAGATATCTAGGCACGATTGATGCTGTGTGTATGTGAAACTTTTATCTTACAAAAAAATGTACTCTCTCTCTCTCTCTCTCTCTCTCTCTCTCTCTCTCTCTCTCTCTCTCTCTCTCTCTTTCCAGAGAAAAAATGAGTTCCATGATGGTGACACTCATTTTGAGCATAGATCACTAGCGTTGAATATATATCTCATGTGGAGAAGACTGTGTATCTAAAGAATAGTCTTTAGCTGAAAGATTCTCCAGAAGATGAATTCTTGTATATCAGAATTGATCCATTTCTCTCGTTTTTTTCTTTTCCTTCTTTTTTCATTCTTTCCAACACCCAAAATCCCTTTGCACTGCCAGCCCGATTGAGCTTCTCACGGTGCATGTGACATCTCTAAGATTTCACCGACCGATATTGAAGTTATTATCTGATATCACGATCTCGTGAATTTTATTCCTTTTTTTTGCTCCATCCTCTTTTTGCGTATTGTTAGATGGAAAAAAAAGAAAGATGCCAAAAATGGAAAGTTTCAAAAAGTTTCAGAATCACACATATATTCTTCCACAATAAAGCATTTTTTTGTCAGAGGAATACAAACTGTATAACGGCCTGAAGATATTTTTCCATTTTTTCTTTTCTCATCATCCAGATTATCCTTTTAATGATTGTTACTCGTAATGATAGCAAAAGTAGTGTGACTTCAGATGATTATGATTATGATTTTGTGTGTGTATGTGTATATATGTTCACATACAGTGGGAATACAGTTTATGTGTAAGTGACATAACATCAAAGTGTAATCACCTGGAGAGAGAGAAAAAGGAGATGAGTTGAATCAGTAACTTCCAATGGGTTCAGCTTCTTTTTCACCTACCTTTTTATTTTTGGTAGATTGAAGCCATTTTCAAGTGCAAGAGAGAAAGAGAGAGAAAGTATGAGTATAACGGTACTTTGTAAGAAGCATGCCAGAATTGTGCAGTTATGAAAAGAAGGAAGAGCATAAGAAGGAAAAGAAAAAGAAAAAAGAAATCCATTCAATTTCAGGCTCTCTTTTTGTACTCAAATAATACAAAATTGAATCACAGTCAGAGGTTGAAGATCAAGAGCTCTCTACTCTCTTACTATGTGTGTGTGTGTATGTGTGTATAAAATGTGGAGGTTCCCATGGAACGTTGAGTGCCTCTCAATTTTTCAACAATCCTACATCTTTGAAATAGTAGTGGCAATAGTGGTAGTAGTAGAAGTATTAGGGAAAAAAATCTTTTCATTCTTACCAAATGAATTACATTTCTATTCCACTTAAATATTCCATCCTCTTTTTTTCTTCTCTCTCATTCACTGCATATAACAAGATACATTCCATTGTTTATGCTTTGGCTTCTTGAGGGGATCATTCATTTGCCCTAAACGGATAGCAAAGAGAGAATGATATATAGTAAAGATATCCCTGTATTCCAGGAATCTAGAACAAATACAGATACACTATCTAAAGAGAATATATATATACGCATTTCCATTTTATTTCCTACTATTCTCTGCTATCTTCTTCATTTCTTTCTCTCAACCAAGAACTGTATATATGTATAAATACCGTAATGATAAAATCTTAGACAAGAAGGGATCTTCCTGAATAAACTTCATAGGAATGTATGTGAGATACGTGATGATAGATCCTGATCTTTTTCCATTCCATGGAGAGAGCGAAAGAGAGAAAGGAATCAAAAGCTCAAAGAGTTTTGTCTCCTCAACTCTTCGATACCTCTCATCTTAGCATCTTAGCATCTTTGCAATGAGCTGAGAGAAACACTCCAGCTAAGAGAGTATCTTCACCTTTACTTCTTACTTATGACTCTTGTTTTCTCTCCTCTTCTCAGAATCTTGAGCTCACCTTAGAATAAATGTACACATACACAGAGAAACTCACACTGAAGGCAAAAACAAACACTCACAAATCTTAGCTCATAGATAAGCATGTTTACGATTCTTTGCTAAGATTCTAGAGAATTTCTAAGGAAGGATCATCAGAAATGTCTCATGAGTTAGAAACACTTTTTTCTTAGGAAATTTGGCATTAATTTTTTTCCGAATGGATGGAATTTTTCAGCTCACTGAGGTTAGTATTAAGCAATTGACATGTTCAAAATCATGAAATACATGTTCAATCGGATACAAAAAAGTGAAACTAGAGTACAAAATGCTTAATTTTTGTTTGATAATTGTTAAACTAAAAATATCAAACATTCAGTTCAATTACAAGTGTTGGATGAGTTGATTCCATATCATAACTTGATGAAAAGCTTCCCTCCATCTTTTTTGTTCCTAATTTGGTTCATTATTCTCATGACAGATTCTTGCAGCTTCAAAGATTCTCTATTCAGATGGAAATGCGAATCCTCTCTATGGACTTTGATGAACACTTCTAGATACCTCATAGCAGCTCAGATGCTCATTCAATGGGATATCCAGGTAAACCTATGATTAGGTCATGCATCAGATGAAGAAGATGAAGAAGAAAAGTGAGAACATTCTGTTCATAAAGGTATGCAATAAATGGGATCAGAATACAATCATCAAATGTACAGTACACTACATTGATCGAAGGAACAAGTGTAAAGAGAAAATATAAGAAAGAATGAGAGGAGAGAGGGAATGAATCCATGTGACTGTATTCCTGGGATGCTCTGTGAGAACTTAAGTGTTACTGAAATGGTGACCACTGAGTTTCTTCGTTTCGTATAGACTAATGATCATCGAGAATATCGATTGATGATGAATCCAATTATTGTGAGAAAGAGTGAAGAAGTGAAGGCTTCTGTTCACTAGTTCCTCTCTCTCACTCTTTTTCTTCTTCTATTCTCCATTCTTTTTGGCTCAAAGGATTCCTGTGTTCTTGTGATAGTTTGCAAGGAACAAACATTAATCCTATGTTAGCCTTGGATGTTTCGATTATCATGAATCATGTTACAGAACCATTTAGAGAGGGAATCAATGTCCGTTCAGATAGTTTCCAGCTCACCCTGGTACGAAAGTGATTTGGAGCATTTTTTCTCAACTCAAGAATCAAGATACAGCCTATTAGAATCAAATTTTCATTACCAATTTTGAAGTCTTGATAGAACTTTCAACATTATGCAAACCGGAAGTGAGTCCCTCGAAAAAACATGCCGTCGGGACTAGTAGAATTGACTGATCTGGCACCCTTTGACCGAATTTTCCAAGTTCACTGTGGAAAAATTGAAAAATTCCGTTTCTTTCTCCTTGGAAAAAAATGTTTTTCACCTCATAAAACATGGACTATTCTTTGAATGAAGATGGATTCATTTTGGAATGATTTCAACTTATAGATTTTGATTCATGAAACTTTGAGCTTGAACAGTGAAAGAGAGGCGAATGTGTTCTCACTGAATTATATATGAGAAGGATCCATTTGGATTTATTCGACACTAGTCGATTGGAATAGGAAAAAAGAATTTTCAGTGAATTTCCTCTTTCATCATTCCTGTCACTTACATTCACACATACTGCCTATCCGTTAACCATCAGGTTTTTATTCTATAAGCTTTATATACGATTTGGAGGCATCAAAATTTTTTATTCAGATGTGAATAAAAAATTTTCTTCTCTCTCTCTCATTCAGTTTACATGTGAAAGTAGCCATCATCTTCTCCACATCAACATCCTCTTTCAGCTAGTTTGAAGTTTTTGATTTACTATCTTTGAAATCGAATTTTTTGAATGCACATCTTGGCTTATATTTGAGGCATCGGAATAAGACCAATAAAACTTCGCTGAAAAACTGAGGCTAAACGTTGTATGTGCCAGAGTTCAAAATGAGAATTCAGTATCCAGCAACAACAAATTTTTAGAAAGAATTCCCACAAGGCTCACTTCTGAGAGGAAACATAGAGCATTTTTCTCTCAGGAAGACATTGTTAAAGCATTCATAGCTTTTGAGCATCAATAGATCGAGAAAAATTTAGGTTTTGGCCTGGTTAAGACCAAAATATCGACGAGATTCACTCCCAACACTTACTCACGATCGTTAGTTTGGTTATAACGTTATTAGTATTGTTTCTCACCTTCTTTGTCTTGAATACAAGAAAGAGCAGCTTTTCATTTGAAAAGTTTTCTTACGCAACCTATTTTCGAAGTGTTTGAGCGTTTTTAGCCTTCAAATCATTCGAAAAACTCTCTGAATTTCGGACGAGATTGCTTTTTGGCTATTGGTGAAAATCTCTGAGTAAATTATATACTCGTGGCTCTAAGAATCGAAAAGAACAGAAGTTTGGACGAAATACTGATGCTTTTGCTTTTATTTTGAAAAAAAAGCCTAATATCAAGAGATCAATTAATATGCTAACTGGATAGAAAATTTGTGCACTTTTCAATTGATCAATACCGATTTCGAACAGTTTTGAAAATGAAGAATCAAGCCAGAAAACTCCTTCGCTGAATGGAAAGTCTTTATATTGGCTTGAATCTATCCAAACTCCATTAAATATTAGTTCTAAAACCGAAAATCAAAAAACTTGTCGACCGTTGATCTCCAAGATGAAAATTTTCAAGTCCCTCAAGAGCTCTTCCCAAGATTCAAAGCTATCAGAGATCAGCCTGTGGTCTAGCTGAGTGAGAGAGGCTGAGTCCACTATAATACAAACTTCACTTTCTCGATTTACTGTCTCTATTAGAAGAAATTGCGAATGAATGCTCAAGAAACTCTTCCATAAAAATATCAGCAATCCTTTGAGATAGAAAGAGAAAGAAAGAAAGATGCTCGAATGATTCAGTGAACAGATATTGAATTGGAATTCAAAAGCGATCGGAAGCTGTAATAGGTATCGAGTTGAGATATCACTTCCGGCAATTCATCTACAAATAGAATATTTTTTCCTTGCACCTAAAAGTACATGTATGAGCCGTTCGTGAGTGGAAAAAAATTTAGGTTTATAGGGAAATATTTCCGTTCTCATGAACTTTCTTCTGACAAATTTTATGCCAATTCTGGGTTGAAAAATTTCGCTTCACAGACATTGATCTTTTACGATTGCTCTACCATATTTGAACAGTTTGTCTAGTCAAGTGTACTGTGGATACACATTTTCCAGGGCTATATAGCACAAGTTTGCTGGCAGAAAAGAGAGAAGACGAAGAAGAAAGAGAGGCAAATCAAATTTTGTTGACTATTGCTGCATAATTTGCAATCGAAGCGAATTCCTATCGATTCTCAAATCCCATGACACAACTTGATTCAGCCACTATGTATTGACTTTTCTCTTTATTCCTCTTTTTTCATACCCAGACACACATACTCACGCATTCTGGAGATGTATTTCGATTCCGAATTCCACGTCAGCTCCACTTTTCGATGTTTATGTGTATTTCGGTTTATCTTGTCCTCTTTTTCACCATTCCTTCTCATCCTAAGAATTTGATTCTATTCTGATGTGGAGCATGCAATTTTTCCCACATTAGCTGTTACCTACCTATTTTCTGGCAAAAATTGGAGAATCAAAGATCCCAGAATGTTCAAATAGGATGAGTGTTGTTTGGAAATGTTGCATGCGAGGAATAGAGAATCCCAGATTTTCCTAATTATAAAAAGTTTTCCAGTATTCTACTCATTTTGGGAAGATTATTCAAATCAGCATATGCTCAATAATTTGCCTTTTCATGCCTATGCATATGCTATAGCTGTTCTTTTTCTCTGTCTTCCCTCGCTTTCTCCAGATTCATCTTCTCACCTAGAATGCCGAAACAGATCAGATTTCAATCCTCTTATGATTACAGAATCATTTAGCCAATATTAATAGCACCATCAATGAATTAATATTATCGGATAATAATTTTATGCTTGCCCAGCCATGATCAGAGACTTGAAGAAGCCTTGGGAAAGGGCAAATCGATCGGAATCATGGATAACAAGTTAAATTTCTCTTCCGATTTCGATCTGGATGCCCATAATCATCATCATTTATCAACAGTTAATATCCACCGAGGGGCCTAGGGCAGTTAGTGTATCCGATTGATAATGGATGAGAGGAATACACAGCTTGCGTGATTCTCTATGGATTTTCAATGCATATAGTATTCTCTTTATGAAATTCAAAAAATTTGTGATGTCAAAGAGAAAAACAAAACTGCAAGAGCTTTATATTCACTGATATTTTGGCTATCCTTGATGTACTACCGGAGAACTGGCAAGAAAACCTTCCAGACCAACTGATCGTATTTCAAATCTTCATCCAGTAAACTAGAGGCGATACTTGACCGATTATAAATTTCACATTATTATAATCGCAAAGACTTGTGTGCAGTCTCATGATTATGTCTGAGGAATGAAGAAGATATTCGATGCTCTCATCATAGATTGAATCCATTATATTTATACATATACCGCTGTGGGTCGTAAATAATGATTTGTTGATGCACATATATGATGATGGTAAGTGGAGAGATGCACATCCACATCTTTCCAACAGTCTATTCCAGCTTATATCGATTCATTTAGCTGTGCATATCGATTCAGTTGAGCTCACAATTTAAATATACTTCCCATGGAAGATTTTGCTTAGTTTCTCTAGTCTATTAACCCTTTCATCGAGTTTCTCTTCTTCTTCTACTTTGGCTAAGTTGTTCATGCTTTTATTCTTTTTTCTCCGTTTTTTTTCGCTCTTCAACTATTTACTTGGTAAAACGAATGATCAGAAAATTGATCTGAATTCGTTTTTATAGCCACCACATTGATCCCTGACTGAATTACTGAGTTTATTAGTCTTTTCTTTCGAATGACAGAAACGACATGAATTCTTGTTTGTCAGGATTTTTCAAAGCTCAGAATCCCAAGATCTCAATTCTCTCTCTCTCTCTCTCTCTCTCTCTCTCTCTCTCTTTTTCTGTTTGTATATATTTTTTTCTATCACTTTCTTCTATCCTTTCTCCTCCATTAAATCTTTCCCAAATAATGAGTCTCACATAATCTCTCTTCTAACTTTTTCAAAGCTCCATCTTACAACCCAAAAGAGAAAATTTTTCTTTCACCAAGTAAATCCCTCTTCCCGAAGATCAACCCATCAGTTTTTTTATTCTCTCCCTGAACTTTTCTTGGGATAAGCGTTTTTCCCTATCCTACCAATACACGATTTCAACATTCCAAATTTGAGCATGCACCAGGTTTAATTCGAAATAGATGTGTAGCGTTAACCTCACCATGAAGTTCAAATATCGGTTCACTATCAGACCCATATATATTTGTAATCTGCTTAAATATATTTAAAGTTTGCATGAGTAGGCGCAATTTTTTTTTCGAGTAAAGCAAATCTGAGTCAATAAATACAGCTCAAGAACTTTTCTGAACAGATTTTTTTCCTCTTCTCAGTCCAGTCCGATGGAAATGAATAAAAATAGAAAGCAAATTTGTGATTATCAAATATTTTAGAATCAAAGGCCAAGCATTCCTTAAAATTCATCAGTTCCATACTTTTTGCCCATTGTTGAAAGCTTTTTATAATGTGCCTCTAAAATGACAAATTGAATCAAATAATCTATTTTTTTTCTTTTAAAACTAATTTTTATTTGAAGTCTTCATCAAAATAGGATGAAAATTTAAAAAGACTTCATCCATTTTAAGCAAACTGAGCATCTATCCACTTCTCTCTGTGCTCGTGTCAGAAAACTTCTATTGGAGGCAAGATTTGATTTAGTTAATTTTGTACTGATTAATCAAGCCAAGTGATCACAAAGTGATAGTTTGCTCGAATGCTGGTTGACAATCAATCTAAATTAAATCTTTCTCTCTCTTCCCTTCTCGCTTGTCGGAGCAAACCTTGCTAGTGGCGAGAGAAAGTAAACTCTCCAGAGAAGAGAAGGCCAAAAGAGTACTCCAATAGGAAGTGGGGTGATAAAAAGGCTTCATTTTGCTTAGATAGAATTGCTACTTCATTCTCTCCATACTACACCATGCTTTACTAGCATTGGAATCTTTTCTTTTTTGCCCTCCATTTGATGTGTGACATTCTTTCAGGCAACAGTTCTTCGATTAGATAGAATCGGAAGTAAGCTTATCCCTGTCAATCTGCATCCTCCTGAGTACACTATATTTATATATTGATGAGCATCAGCTCAATCGAATAGATTTCAAAAGATTGTCCATAAAATGGTGGTAGATTGATCATAAGTCTGAGTCATTATTATTACTGCGGATAGTTCATTTAGAGAGGATTATTCAAATGAGTCTAAATATGATTATAATTCCAGCATCTACTCGATGATTATGATCTTATCTATTTATGCCTCATCATTCTCTCTATTATTGGAATATTTGTACTCATAATTTGCCAGAATATCTCCGACTATTCTTCATCTAGTCGATAAATTATAAACTGATTTTAGTAACTATAGCTCAGTGATCCCTTTTGCAAAATATCAATGTTAATTCCTACAATTATTCCCGCGCTTTTGAGCAGTCAGCTTCTTAGCGCACTTTTTTGAAGCTTGTGTCATGCTGCAATATGAGTTTATACACAAGTAAAATGGGATTTTCTTAGCTTCTAAAGTCAAGAAAGCTCTTCGAAATCATTCTTTTATTCAATTGATATGTACTTTTTCCTCTGTCCTCCGTCTCTTGTCTCGGTTCTTTTAGCCTTTATCTTCTCCTCTCTAGGTAAGATTCCAATGGAACAATATTGATAGCCATCAACCTAATTGAGTTTCAAATATTCATGAAGCTCGATATATGCACATATATGGGGTTGAAAATCTTTCAGAAAAGAAAGAAAAATGGAGCATAAATAAGGATAAATGAAATAAAAAGTGAGCCATCATCATACAAGGTTAACCATTAGGGTTAGAATTTTGGTTGAATGATCAGAGTTGTAGGTAAAAAGAGGTAGAAAAAAAGTGGAGAAAAAACGCTAAAAAGATGGACCAATAGATAAAAATAAAACCAAGACAAATTCAAAGGTTTTTTATGTGTTACAGGGAATAAGCAAGAATCTCTCTCAACAAATTTGACAGAGAGCAAGCAAAAATGTGTGTATGGGCCTGTGAATTTTATCATACTACCATGAGTGGTTGTCAACAGCATCCATGGATGCTGTGAAAATGGAATATTCACTCACCAAAAATCACTAGTCATGACGATTTTTCACATACACACTCTCTCATGTGTATGTGTAATGTGTGAAAAGTTTAAAAGAGATTCAGGATAATGATGGTTTCAAAAGAAGGAAGAGAGAGAAGAGAGAAAGTGATGAAAAAAGAAGGTTCCTTATGGGTTTGAAGGTGTGTATAAGGTGATGAAATACATTCTCATTCAGCATTTGGTTTGTAGCATACACACACACATTTTCAATTCGATTGAAAATGTATCTTTCATGAGAATGATGATTTTTACCTTCAGAATTTGTGGTAATGATGTGTGGAACCACAGTTTTTTTACATCAAACTTTTTTTTCACTCTTCTTTTCACTCTTTCTTTCACAAGCATACACAGATACAAGTAACCTCTCTACTCTCTAACAGTTTGGAGAAAAATATTTCTCTTTTTGGCGCAAAAGAGCTTGTATTGATCATCGGTTTCCATCAATGATCAATATTCCTACCCCTGGTATTGTGTGTGTGTGTGTGTACTATGTTCCAATGAACATTGAACAGATGACCACAATTTACACCGATAGTAGGGGTGCCAAATATTTCCAAGCCTTTTCATGCTGTTGTCCATTCGAATGACAGTTGATCTGGAAATGAGTGACTTAACATTTCAGAGGGTACACACAAAAATTCATCTTCATGAAAAGGATGGAATTGGGAGTATGGAAAAAGAAACTTGGGACTTCTAATTTGAATTCCTCATCGATTTTTCGATTATGATCAAAGTACTCTTTGTCTCTCACTCTTTGCTCTTTCTCTCTTACACTTTTATATGCCATCATTTTATCATAATTCACAATTTAGTTCCTATCTTTTCCTCTTTCGTTTGCTTCAAAGTTAGTAAGTATGTTCATGGTTCCTAGAAAACTTACATTCCCATCAGTAAATCCATAGAGATAAGGTGTGTCTCGTTTGAATATATCATCGCCATTTGCTCATCTTTCTCTCTCTCTCTCTCTCTCTCTCTCTCTCTCTCTCTCTCTCTCTATCACTTTGTTGAATATGAGGAATAAGGTGGAGTGCTTAGTGGACCTCAGAGGTTCCTTATAATTTACTTTACTGAGGAAGAAAAATATCAATTCATTGATTTTATCGAGTCTATCTTGTAGATTTAGGTTCAAACAAAAGTGTCGATCAATAGATGCTCTGGGTACTTCCTTTATTGGAAATTTGTATTGTTTCTAAAAAACATCCAGGGCAGTAACTTTTCTGGATTCCAGATTTTATCCGTATGGTCCATAAGTATCAATTGTCATTTGAAAGGCTATTAGAGTGTACTTTGTTCGGGTTTTTTTGATTGATGATGGAGAGAAGTGAGAAGTGAGTTTAATTTAAAAATTAGTCAATAGTCCATTGAAAAGTAAAATTAACTTCACCAAAAAGAAGATGGAAGCTTCAAACTCAAAGTGGGGAGAAAAAATATATTCTAAAAAGAACCGTTACTCGGTGCTTTGAGTTTAGCATCTTCTCTCTCTCTCTCTCTCTCTCTCTCTCTCTCTCTCTCTCTCTCTCTCTCTCTCTCTATCTCTCTCTCTTTTCCTCTGTCGAATGAATCGAGCATCTATTGATGTATTATTTGTCATCAGCTATACATTCTAAGGAATGGATAAGAAAAGAGATGAAAAGAATTCAGTTTGAATACATGATACAGACTGGCAAACAAATCGTCTGAATGGAAACATGTAATATTTTCATACGAGATATCAGATAAAAGAGGCCAATAGAATTGATTTCTTCTGAAAAGTGGATCCGTTTTCTCTCTTCTTCTTTCTTCTCTCCATCTTCTATTCTCTCTTTAAACTATGCTGATCGACTTTAGAACTTTTGAATGATCCTAGATGGATAGAGAACTGAGCCCATGAGAGGCAATGCAAACACTCTTTTCCTGATTGACGATGCTGGATGAGAAGAGGAAGAAAATACGATGAGATGGAGAAGAGAGAGAGAGAGAGAGAGAGAGAGAGAGAGAGAGAGAGAGAGAGAGAGAGAGTTTTAAGCAAGAAAAGTGAAAAATCAAGTCTGTATAGTAGTAGTAGCATGATAAAGGATGAGGCTTCAAGTCAAATGTTAAGCAAATGAAAACTTCATGCAAAGCATGGAGAAGGGTCCAGGAAAACAAACATCGAAGAGGAGTGAAAAATTTTCATCTTCTTTTTTTCAAATCTTTCTCTCTCTCTCTCTCTCTCTCTCTCTCTCTCTCTCTCTCTCCCTTATATACTTTTCTTTTGTACATTTAAGTAGAAACTTTGCATCATTCGATTCTCCTGAGATTTCCATTTTTTTATCTTTTTCTCTTTTTCTCTCTTCTCTTCTTTTCTTTCTAGCATCTTAGGCTATCAGAAAGAGGTTCTTTATATCCATTTCAGTTGAGTAATGAAAATGGTCTGAAGAGGGAATAAGTCAGAGGATATAGATTTGAGTGGAGCACAAGAGATTGGAGAAAGGAATGAAGAATAAAATTGAGCAATATGTTTTTGGAGAAATTTTTTCTCAATATCCAGGACCAGAAACTGAATATTCTTCGACCCTGATAGTTCTAAAAGATACAAGGTTTCCTCTCACATTGTGAGCATAATACTGTCCCTTACATTACATCCACTAATTCTTGTAAATATATCAGCTATAATAGCTGAACTTTGCGTTCTATGTGTGTATATGTGGACAACTTTCATTCCAGATTATCACTCTCGAAAGTTGTCACTCACTTCCGGATCCGAGTCCAAGAAGCCAAGTCATTCGAGATTGAATACTGAAGAATGATGAGAAAAAGTTTCCCCCGAGCTTGGATCAATTGATGGAACAATCTTTGTTGTACCTTTTCAGGCTTGATATGTTCAACGAAGAGAGATGAGAAAGAAAAGGCGAAATCAAAGGGAGGAGTAAGCATTGTGGAGAGTTAAAGTTAAGAGAGGTGAATGTGCATCATCATTTGTTTAGCTCAAGATTTGACTTTTTCTCTCTCTTTCTTTCTTTGCCTATTCTTTCTCCAGTCGATGGATTCCTTGACGATTGATTGAATAGGCACGATTCATTTTCCCATATCCACTGTGCTGCTGACATGTCACTTTCTCTTCCATATCCTGTATTGGAAAGACCAAGAGAGAGAGAGAGAGAGAGAGCGAGAACAATGCACCCAAGGAACTCTTATTCCATCTGATAAATCGAAATCAACTCTTCCACCAAGTTAACATTCAATTCTTTGTATTCCTTTGCCTAGACGTTGGAACATTCTTACACATGTGAAGAATGGAATACCATTTTCTCTTCAGGCATTCTCTCTCTCTCTCTTCCAGAATGGTATATGTGCGAATGAATAGTGATGGACTCTGATAGAAGGATGTATTTGTTCTTCAAGGTACTTCAGTAATAGACGAGAGAGAATAAGGAGGAGGAGGTGGAATAGGAGGAGGAAAGAAATAAAAAGGGTTGAAGAGCCCAGATGAAAGATGACTTTTATCTTAAGGAGACAAGAGTTAGTGTAAAATGAGGTCAAATAAAAGATTCATCTTATGGTGAGTGTTTTTTTCTCATTCTCTCTCTCTTCCTCTCAAGTCAAATCATTTTGATAGTGAAAATATAACGAGAGAAGGGATCAAGTAGAAAAAGTGAAGTGTTAAAAACAACAATAATGCTAAAAGTGCGTTTAAAAATGGAAATAATATTACACAAGAGAATTGAAGAGCAACGCAAAAGGAATTGAGAGGAAGAGAGAGAGAGAGAGAGACAAAATAAAGATGATAAAGAATAGTACCTCAAAGAAAGGTTCCTCGAAAAGATGATAAAAGAGGATCAAAATATGAAGACATCCATGCAAAACCATGCAAATAAGAATAGAGTGTTGGTATCCATTATTACATGGAGGAACTACACAGCGGTGGAAACTTCGCAAGATGGAGAGGAGTGGAGAGGAATACTCTTTTTGGGGAAATATATTTGTGGGGAATACAAGAGAAAAGAGTCAAATTAGTGGAATAGAGGGAGAGAGAGAGAAACATACATGATTTGATGGGAAAGCGTGAAATTTTCTTCTCCTCCTCATGAATTATGTTCATGCACACATACACTTACTATTTGTTCATTTGGAATATCGAAAGATGCAGAATAGAGGGAGGAAAAAATTTTCTTCGCTCCTTCTCACTTGTCTGTGTAACCCATCATTTTCATCCATATATATATATTTTACCATTGAAATATGAAGCTCACCCCTCTCATGAAACGGAGAGAGAGAGGGTGGTTAAGCGTTGAATAATAATTTCAAATTCAATGAGAAAGATGGAAAGGGAGAGAGAGAGAGAGAGGGAGAAGAAAGATGAAAATGAAAACGGAGATGGAAGATGTCTATGTATAAACTCAACTGATCATCATCAAGAAGAATCTGGATCTTCTCTCCCATCATGAATGATGCCTCCAAGAGAGAAAGAGAGAGAGAGAGAGAGAGAGAGAGAGAGAGAGAAAAGTCATAAGAGAAATGGGGCTGAACATGATCTTGGTATGAATACAATGGAATGGATAAAGTGAGGAAAAGATGAAATTTCTTCTTTCACATCTTTTATTATCATTAATCAACGACCAACTTCACATCCAACCACTGATCACATTTATTATTTGGGACAATTTTTCCCTCTCTCTCTCTCTCTCTTTCTCTCTTGTTTACTTGTTGCTGTGTAATAAAGTGAGGCGTGAAGGCATACCAAAAGTGAAGATGACAAAAGCATATTAGTGTGGGGAGAAAAAGTTCTTCCATGGTGTGAGGAGAGATAGAATATATGTCATATAGATAGGGGAGAAAAAAACTTGGCAAGGGGAAAAGAATACATGATGATGATATTAATGGATTGTGTTGACTCCTCTCCTCGCCTCTTAGTATTGTCTTATAAGTGAAAAAGATATATATATATATATATTGTATATATTGTCTCACCCATTGGTTGATGATAAAAATTAATGTTTTACACGATGTATGTTTATTGAACAAATTCTTCCATCATAACTCAGCGAGACTTTTGACACAAAAGTTGTGTACAAGAATTTCTGCACTTTGAAAGTTCATCATTGAGAGAAACTCATGGTGCCCACTTCTTTCAATATTGATATTTTCAAATTCAAAGTTCTCCAAGATTTCAGATTTTTTGCACACTTTTTCTTGAGAGGATGATTTTATATTGAAGGGTGTTGAACAATAGTTTCAAGCTTAATATTGGAACGTCTGAAGAAATCGATCGGAGCCTCCAATGGCGATGCAAGGTGTCTATTAGCATCTCATTTTGGTACATTACTTAACTAGTAAGTGCATAAAATATTGATCAAGTGTATTCTTGAATCATATTTCCAGTGCAGATGAACCCTCACCAACCCAATTTTCTGTTTTCAATTTTCATTTCTTCACAAGATGAAAAAGTATCTCTCTCCCTCTCTCTCTCATCACTATCATTCATCCTTAAATTCAATATAATCATCTTACCTCCATTGAAAAAGTATCACATG
>QZCP01000012.1:45468-50468 GCA_003956705.1 Brevipalpus yothersi | reverse complement strand
AACAACAGTTGGGCTTGAAAAATTAAGGCAATCATTTCATGAGCAATTTTTTCGAATGGCAACATCTTTTCTGACTTTTCTCTCTCTCTCTCTCTCTCTCTCTCTCTCTCTCGCTGTTTCACTCTTTCCAACAGAAAGAAAATCCGATAGAAACATCGTTAAATCCTTCTTCTTCCCTCTCTTCCATATAAATTCCACAGCCTCCTCATCCGCCCCTCACTTCTTCTTTCACACATACAATCGATGCTATTGATCGAGAAAAAGTTTTCGCCATCCCTAAATCTTTCGGATGCTGGCTTGAGTGAATTTGTGAGAAGTTACAGTCACCATGAGTAGACCATAGAGAAAACTAGCAGGCCAACCAAAAAGTTTGAAGCTTTTGGTCACTTATTCTTTTGACCAAAGGAGAAGGTTAAAATTGAGTAACTTGGCGAAGAGAAGCAAGAGACATTTTAAGTCAAAATGGAAGAGCCCCCTTTTTTACCCTGTTTTATCGTAAATTTTTATTAGAAAAATTGAAAAAATTGTGCTAAAAGAAAAATGGTCACCAATGATCAAGCGATTTGTTTGAATTGAGCTATTTTATCGAAATTTATTGCATCAAATTCCCAAAATTTAGTCATCTCATGGAAAAAAAAGATTGAAAATGATGGGAAAAATTCATTAGAGTAGGGTTGAGAATCTATTCAACAATCTCGGCGTCTTCAATATAAAGTAGCAATCTGCTCAGCATACTTTGATGCATGGATTGTTGCCTTCATTAAATCTTTTTTATGAATAAATTCCAAGTTTTTTCGAGAAACATTATTTTCAATACATCTTTGTGCTGAATAGACAGATTTTAAGCTGGAAATAATTCAATTTCGATTCGATGATGAAAATTTTGAACTTAATACCCTTGTCATGTGCACGAAAAACCCAAATTTTGTAGCAATGTCAGGTGAAATAGTTATCCATCAATATGAACTCATGATCTGAATTGTAGAGAAATATCTGCCATCAAGTCAGTTGTACATTGACTGTATCATAGCTACATTCGATGTACGTGAAATTGAAGCATGTTCACCCGGTAATGATGCTTTTTTCACCGATTCGTGATGATTTGACTTCTACTTCCTGGCATTCACAGTGGTAGAAGAAAAATTTTCTACTATTACTAATGGATATCCACTGAGCTGGTATATTGGTTTCATGACGACTATGAGTTAATTATTGAGCAAGTGAAGTGAAAAATTGGATCTCAAAACTGAGAATCCATCTGGAAGCGCGTAGGACACAAAACATGACATGTGATCAATTTGAGTATTTCACTATGTATTGATTCTCTCTCTCTTTCTTTCTTTCTCTCTGTTATTCATTTTCCTCTTTTTTGCGGGTCCCAAAGGAGAAAAATTTAGGTGAAAGAAAAACTCTCAGCAAAAACCTTACAAATATGACCAAAGTGTCCAGCCAGTTCCAATGCAAGACCCACTAGCGAGACTAATAATCTGCATATTTTATCATCATGATCCATTAGCTCCCCAAGAGGTCTGTTGAATATATCAACGTTTCAAGAAGATTGAAACGTTTCTCTTTGTCAAGAACATTTTGTGGAGAGATCATCTGAATATGCTATCACAACATTGATTGTTGTGAATTGCAAGTTCAAATGGAATTGACCACATTTTACAGATCTTTCTAAGAGGGTTCAGATTTCCCAAATGATAAGAGAGGCTAAAATCTTTGGAAGATCATTCCTTCAAACACCGAACATCGATTGGGATGAACTGTTTTTTGCCCATCAAATCAAGCATCTTCTATTGATTTTCCATTTTTCATTCCTTCTTCGATGAAGTAAATGAATGAAAAGTAAATCAGTCTAATTATGTGTTGCACTGGAACATTTCTCTGATGATTATTCTAATGAACCATCAAATTCAAAAGCTAAATATTCATGGTCATTGTAGGTTCAATCGATCGAGGGCAAGAATATCATCATTCCGATGGACAATGAAGATTTTTTAGTGGATGCCATATTTCACTGAATTGCCTGGGAAGATGAATTGTATTCCATTGACCGTCAGTGTATTGAACAAAAAGAATGTCCATTGTATTGATAACTGAGCCTTCTCTTTCTTTCTCCTCTCTCCACAATTGTTCACATCAATCTTTTTTCTCTCTTCACTATTCTGTGAGTTAGCTGAATGAGTTTTATGCTCAAATTGCCAAATTCAATGTTGCTGACGAACCAACATGAATGCTTTTGAAAAACCACCAAAATGTTGGACCAAATAATGGTATATATATCTCCCTCTTCTCATCTTTCGCTTCTGACGACTGACTAGACCAACTTGGATGACTGGAAAAAGTATACACAGAATACAGGATGCATGGATAGATATTACTCCTAAGCTCAACATGTCTATCATCATCTTACTTCAATCTTTCTATACTATATATGCTTTACAGTATACTTCTTAACAACATTCATCTCTACTCGAAGCTTGAACAGGGATTCCTTCAACATTGTTCAACACCAATATCATCGGGCAACTCTTTTCCTTCTCCAATTCTTACAAAGAAAGAATACATATATATATGAAGCGATTTATATGTGACTCTTCCTCTCTATCATTGTAAAGCTCAGATAGAGGAAGAGATCATATAATTTTCATTAAGAACTGAAATAAATAGGAAACATGAATCATATCCACAGTTCTTCTTCCTTTTAAGACAATATTCTCTCTCAGAATTCTCTCTGTCAGCCTTATACGAATCTTTCTTTCTCTCTCCCACGTCAATATTCTCATCATCTTTTTGGCTTTATTTCTCACTATCTCTCTCTGTATCCACATTCTTCTCTCTCTCTCTCTCTCTCTCTCTCTCTCTCTCTCTCTCTCTCTCTCTCTGAGAATCTTTTATTCCACGTTTCAAAGCTCTCATCATACAAGAGCTATTGGAAGTATACTTCCTTCTCGTTGATCAGTGATGAAAATTTAATCGGGAGAAAAGTGAGTTTCAAAACGAGGTCTAAAAGTAGTTTCTATCAAATACCTGATAGAATCAAGGATACCAAATTAATCCAATGATGATGAAAATCAACTGAGAAATAACAATAGAAACAAATAAAAAGATCGATAAAAGAGAAGAGTAAAGCATGTGTTCAGAATTTTGTATCCACTGTAGAGAGAGGAACAAAATTTTCCCCAGAATACAATTGCGAAAGAAAAGGCTATAAATTATGGAATATTTTGGGAAAAACTATTTATTTGTGGAGATAAGATTTGTCAAACTTTGATTTTATTTGATGTTAGCCCATCTACACTTTGGATATAAACAGTATGTGACCATTCTGATGGTTAACATGGGTTTACACCGATTTTTTGCTCTCTTCTTTTTCTTTCATCTTCCTTGAAATATGGAAATATAATTATGCACTTGAAGTGGAACAAATTTTTTCCACCACTTTGAATGGAGGTGATAAAGATCGAGAAAAGATTCACCCATTCAGCATACATTTTAACAAGGTACACATGGAAACAAAACGAAATCAACTTTGTTAACTTCCTTGAATGTATTCCTTTTTTCTCACACATACAAATTTAACGGTTTCACCTAACATTCTATCCCCAGCATTCTCTTCTACATTTACACTCTTCATTCTTTTTCCATTCTTTTCTTCTTTTTGCCTTCTTCTTTTTCTCTCTCTCTCTCTCTCTCTCTCTCTCACACACACACATACATACATACATACATATACTCTCTTGCCAACATTTTACATCAACTCAAAGCCTAGTACCGTTAGCACCTAAATGAGCTCATGAAAATTCATTACACTGATTAGATTACAGGCTTACATTACAGTTCTTCTCTCCTTCTTTTACCCTTCTTATGAACTATCCATAGAAAAGCTAGGGAATCCAGTTCTCACGAGCATCGAAAGTTAGTTCCGCTCATTCTTCATCAGCTTCTCATCCATCTATTTTGTTCTCTTTCTCTTCCTCTGTACGATTTTTCAGTCTCTCTTCTCATCCTACTATTCAGTACTCTGCTAGATAACTTTTCTGTTTCTCTCTCTCTCTCTTTCTCTTTCTCTCTCATTTTCCATCCAAACAATTTCTAGGAAGAGAGAAAGGGACTAGTAAACCCAGGTAGATCCACTTTCTGGTGCATTGAGTTGCAATGATGAAATGGCTTGTAAGACACAAAGCCTAAAGTGAATCTTCTCTCCTTCTATTCTCACTAATTTCATCTTCTTTTGATCTCACTTCAACTGAAAACTAATCGAACCATCGATTGGTGATTTGATTCTTTTCTCTATCTCTCTCTCTTTGCTTCTCTCTTTTATGTATGTGTGTATGTGCTCTATTCCTTTCAATCAGCTACAATCAGCTGTATTCATTGGGCTCAAAGATAGAAGAAAAATCTTCACCTTACGATGATGAGGTTTACAAATCAGATTATCCTAGCTTTTCCTATTCTGTCTCTTTCGCTCTCATAGACAATTCTACTCAGAATTGAGCTACACAATATCCATTCTGTATACCAACATCATGTTATCATGAACATTTTTCCACCTTCCATCACTCTCTTCCTCTTTCTTTCTCTCTCTCTCTCCCTATCCAGCCTGACAGTTCTTTCGATCATCTCTTGCCTCAACTAACACACACACTATATTGTTGTAATATTTGTTTGTCTTTTTTTGGCTTCTCATTTATGTTTGTGATCATCAGAAAGAAAAACAAATACATTCATCATCACAATTCACCTTCCAGCATCTCATCTTGCATCCATCTCACTGATGTTGCTCTTTTCTTTACTCGTCAAGATTTTCAATCACCAAAAAATAATCACCTTCTCAACACACACACACACACACACACATGCACACACACACACAGAAAACCGTTATTGCCCAAAGGCTTGATGTGGATGTGGATGTTTTCCATCTTCTCTTTCTTTCTCCTCCAAACTGTGTGAACCGATAGTCTTTTACTGGATAACTAAGAAGAGAATAGCTT
>QZCP01000012.1:0-36521 GCA_003956705.1 Brevipalpus yothersi | reverse complement strand
TCTCTCTCTCTCTCTCTCTCTCTCTTCTCTCTCTCTCTCTCTCTCTCTCTCTCTCTCTCTCTCTCTCTCTCTCTCTCTCTCTCTCTCTCTCTCTCTCTCTCTCTCCCAAATACGGAATCAATTTGATCGTAGTAGAAAGTTATCTGTGATATATTTTTTCTTCTCACCTTGTACATCACACTTGGTCTTTTTGCTAGTTCTCGAATTTCTTTTATACAACAGTAACTTGCTGATTGAATCTGTTCTCTTACTTTTCCTGTATCTTGTTCACACCTCTTACTATAGTGTTTGACAGCATTCAATTGAATAAAGTGTATGGATCTCAAAGTGTTCAGTGGAAATCAGGACTACTTGTGAGTGCAGAGAAAACTTTAGAAGAAGAGTCAAGTGACACACACAAAATTTAGTGATAACAGCAATCCTACTTAGATCAGCAATTCTGTTTTTTTTCTTCACTCATCTTATAAACACACACACAGACACATCCACGATTAACTGTTCACCCACTTTGATCCCAAGCCTGACAGATACAACGGTATAACGTATTGGGAGTAGAAGAAGAATTTTTTCTCTATGACAAAATTTGAAATTAGAAATGTTCATCTTCATCCAGGAAAATGCAATAACATCAACAACTTTCTGAGCTGGTAGAATAAATGAGCTGACAACATGATAAGATTACTGTTTGGGGACTAAATTAGATGGGCTCGATGTCTGTGGAAATCCTTTGAGAATTTTAGCTCTTCTTTCAATTGGGGAAGAAAAAGAGCACAATCAACACAAAATGTGTGTATGTGTTGATATTTGAAATGAAGCTTGATGAAAAATGTCCATCAGGCACACATCTTGGAACGTGCACAAATATCAATCACACCTTACCTTTCTGATCAATCGATTGATCTGGTGGCTTAACAAGATATTCCTTAATCGATGAACTTTCAACACTGACGTTTGTCACAAAATCGTTGATATTGAAAGTTCTACTACTCGTATTATTATTATTATTATTAGTATTCACACTTGTGTGGGGCTGATGTGAATGGCCTGTGATGGCCACACTGTTAACGGTCAACGAATTTAATAGTAAAGTAAACAGCAATAAATAGGAATGAAGTTGAGTGAAAATAGAATGAATAAAAAATTGTTGTTGCTGCTGATGTTGCTGTTGAACATCAGCATTCCAGTCATCATCATGATGATGCTGGTGATGAAAATAATGGAATATATTCCAATTCAACATGATTCACTATCAACGATGACGGCTCAGTGGCACGGAAGAGTACGAATCAGTGACTTGTGTGTAATGATTCGAATCAACATTTGATTTGGTGAAGATTGTTTTTTGTAACAGTAAATTCAACTTTACGATGTGATCCGAATTTGAGCTTGAATTTGGATCCTTTCTTTCTCTTGCTTATAGAGAATGTGAGATTACTCAATCCCCGGGATGAGATTAAATTCTTAGCACTTTGAAACACTTTTCACTTCACAAAATGAAGGAATATAAACTTCGATTATCTTTGGCATTACGTTGAAAAACAAGGAAACATAGCATGTGGCCTGTGGAAAAATTGGGCCAAAAGGATGTTGTCAAAATTTTAGCAATAATCAACGATACTGGCAAAAGGATTCAAGATCTAAATCAACAAGGAATTGATAGTAAAGCTTAGAAATAAAAGACAACATCTCAAATACTTTATCATGGTCACTTATCAACTTGAACTAGAACTGTTCGAGATCGAACTCATCTCTCTTTTTCTCTGTGTATACATAGCCGGCTTAACATTGGAGTGAGTCGAAAGTTTCTCTCTCTCTCTCTCTTTCTCTTTCTCTTTCTTTCTCACTATTACTTCCATGTATCATCTGAGCTTCTAATCGAATCGAATTGAATGCTCAGAAACTCGAGTTCTGGGGTAAGATAGGACTTGGAAGAATTTTACCGGTAAAAGTTCATGGTGAAAGTTGGAGGAATTGAGATGTCCTCTGGTGGCAAAAAAATCATTTGGATAATTATTTTCGATATTCCACTTCATGACTTCCAAATAATTTGCTTCCAATTAAATTTTCGATGCACTGATTTTTTCAGCAAATGCATTAGAAAAATCATCTCAATTATTTTCATTCATACTTTTCTCTCTCTTACATCGTAGGCACTAACGATCCAAATGATTTTGAGCATTTCTTTTGACCATTTTTTCTATCAAAAAAGGAAAAAAAATTCATCAATTAACCAAATATTAAACAGGAAAGCTTTCATGGAGGATAAATATATTTCTATGAAATTTTTACAACTCTAAAAACTTTGAATAAACAATTTTACATGAAATTTTTCGCATCATCTCAACTCAAATTAAGGAGAGAAAAATATTTCTCTCTTAAATTCATTCACCTAAGTGATGGTCGAGAAAAATTTTCTCAAGATGATCTGTCACACAAATTGTCAAGAACTATTGAATACAATGCTTCCTTATGAACTTTATTCAACAATAAAGATCAGCTCCGACAATGAGAACCGCATAAAATAATTAACCTGGAAAAAATTTCATATCATCTACCTGGCTGGTGGCGCTCGTTATCCGAAGGTTGATATTTCCTTCCAATTGTTACCTGATGCATTTGATCAGGTGTAGTCAATAAAGTAGATTAATTGTGTATGTGCATTCCTACTTCATCCCTTTGTGTGTGGTTGGTGAATGCTCCACCTTTCTTGACATCTATCCACAATCGTCAAGGATCATCCATAAGTCACTGTGCCTATCCGGAAATGATGATGAAAAATTCTTCAATTACCTTTTAATCGTTCAAAATCATCTCAAAATTGACCGATTGTTCAATAAATGGTTAAATAACAATCTGAGAATTTCTTCTCTCTACCGAAGAAAAAAAATTTCATCACTAAGGAGTTACTATCTTTACCTCTCCATGAATCACCAATCCACCCAATGTCTTCCAAGTGTTTCCAAATTATTGATTTATTCTAATCAATTTTAACCAAAAATAATTTCAACTTGCCAAACTTGAACCCTAAACAAAATCACATTTTGAATTTCGTTCTTAAAATAAACCAACAAAAGATACATCAATGATCATCATCACCACCATGATTTCAACTCTATCGAGCAATACTTACACTTCAACACAAATGGACTGATCAAAACTGTGACCATCATCATCAACCACCAAACAATCTAAATCAACATCATCCACAAACCATGAAAATGGTATAAAACTATCCAGCAATTGATGAAAGTTTCCAGAATTTAAAGGTGCAAAGCAAAAAAAGATTTTTGAAAATTGCGCTCTCAACAAGAGCAGAAAAAAGCAAAAACAAAAAACAAACAAGTTAAAGTTGCTCAAAGTTTACAAGTTTTTTTTCTGATTCAGTTTCATTATATATACATACCTAAGGTTCCCGGTTATGTATACCTACACATTTTATCATCATCATCCGTTACTTTTACTTTCATCACTGGCATCATCACTGTTTCCCTAGTGTGATTACATCATGATATGGTTCAAAATGAAAATATTATTATCATCACCAGCATCATTATATTTCCGAAGTTATCAGCCATAGTTCCGTCTTCCATCCGGAACGGTATTAGCCCAGCCAGCGAAAAAAAGTGAGAGAGAGAGGAAAAGTTGCCATCCACTTGTTCACTATTTTTCAGGTGTTTTTTTGTGCTTTACAAGTGTGGATCATTTTGTTAGTTACCAATCATTGTGAATATTGAGTGGATCAATTTGAGGTTGATCCACTATGGTCAAATCGAAATGGACTCCGATTAGTGAGCAATCTTTCAGTGCAGTTGGTAAGTTGTGTGTTATACACCTTTGAAGGCCATTATCAACCTGTTGTTGTTGTTGATAAACTTTTTAAACTAGTATTATCACTTAATCATTTCATATCTGTTTCATTTTTATCTTTTAGCCATAGCTAATTTTGATTCCAATGATATACCATACTCTCTGTGCCTTCTGGTTGGAGACAAGGTATGCGTTCAAAGAGAATTTGATGATTGGTACTTGGGCCATATTGATAGTGATTCACGTCGTTCGGGAATATTTCCCAAGAATCATGTTCATATCAAACCATGTTTGGGTAGAGATAAATCGTAAGTTCAATCTGAATTCCAGTAAATATCAGCTAATTTTGTCTCAAGTATATGTTTTTGATAATTTTCTCTCCCTCTCTCTGACTCATTTAAGGCTCAAAAATGGTGGTTTTGATTATAAAGGACTCGATATGGCTCAAGAAATCTCCGAAACTCTACGAGAATGGAGTAGTTCATGGAAACAGCTGTATCTGGTGAGATTCATGTCTAAATTTTATATTTGCAATCTAACTTTGTCAACTTTTTTCCCATTAGCAACGGAGTAAAGAATTTGAAACAATACGCAATCGAATGTATGAGCTTATTGATCTCCGACAAACTGTCATGTCCAACACTTTAACTGTCGATGAACTGAGGACCATAAAACAAACTATCTTATCCAAGATAAATGTGGGGAATTCGTAAGTTTCTTTGAATTGAAAAAATAAGCTCATCTTATTTCAATACTGTATTCTTCTTTCCAATTCGCTTCATCAGCATCCTCGGCTTGGATATGGTTGTTTGGGATGAAAATCCTCTACCTCAGGAAACAAGTGCAATAAATCTATATCATGTCCATGAAACAATATCTAGACAAGTGAAAAAAGGAATGGCAGGCCTGAACACAGTTCCTGAAGTTAAAGTAACTGATGAGATGACTGATCATTCCTTACATTTTTCACTTTATGTTACTGTGAACAATTGTACATGTAATATTGGTGAGGATGCCGACATTCTGGTCACATTATATGATGCCAATGAAAACTATTTCATCAGTGAAAATTATGTTGTTCAATGGAGCTCTCAAGGTTTGATGAAAGAATTTGCAAAATTAAGCAAAGCCCGAGTGATTTTTAGCGTAAGTATTTATCATCTCTCTCTCTCTCTCTCTCTCTCTCTCTCTCTCTCTCTCTCTCTCTCTCTCTCTCTCTCTCTCTCTCTCTCTCTTCAATTGATTTGTTGCATCATTAAATCATTTTTTTATAAATAGGAGCTTGGAGCGAAAGATATAGCTCGTGAAAAAGTTTTTATTGTCTGTCAAATCATTCGCCGAGGTGCTATGGAATTGAAAGAGAATGAGTCCAACCATAAAAATCATTCTCTCCATACTATGCGACGAGATGTTTCCTCCAAACAGAATGAGATCATTCGACGGCCTTTTGGGGTTGCTGCAATCGATATAACTGATGTTCTCAAAGTTAAAGCTTCGACTGATGATGAGAAACAATTCTTTGTACCATTCATGCAATGTCTCGAGAAAGATTCGCTCGATTCAATCATGAGAAAAGTTGTTTCAGTGAGAGGAGGTGAAATAAGTGAAAAAGAGCACAAAGGTCAGGGTCTTTGGATCTCTTACCGGTTGCTTGTTGGTGATCTGGACCAAGCCAGGTGTGATTACCCGCAATTGGTGTCACCTTTCACTCAAATTGCCAGAAGAATGGGATTCCCAGAAATCATTTTACCTGATGATGTAAGGAATGATCTCTATGTGACGTTAGTTTCCGGGGAATTCAGTCACAAAGCGTATGCAAAAAATGCCAAGAATATTGAGGCCACTGTGAAATGTTTCGATAGTTCAGGAAATTTACATTCGAGTGCTCTTACCATTGGACCTGGATTGCCTCCTGGACCTGAATACAAATCAGTTGTATACTATCATGAGGAGAAACCTAAATGGATGGAAACTTTCAAAATATGTCTCGATTTTGATGAGTTACCATGTGCACATTTGAAAATCAGTTTCAAGCATCGATCAAGCAATGAATCCAAGGATAGAAATGAGAAGCCTTTCGCTTTTTGTTTCATCAGATTGCAAAATGAAAATGAAACAACTTTGCAAGATGGTATCCATGAGTTGAACGTCTACAAAATAGATCGGAAAAAATACGATGAAAGTGAAACAAATATACAATATCTTCACAGCTTACCTGCTACACGAAAAGAATTGGAAGCAAAAAACTCAAGATCTTCTCATTCATCATCTAAGTCATCCTTATTGTCAAATAATAACGTCAATGTTCCTGGACTTTCACTCATACCGGCGGATGTTTGCACCATATCTTCACTATTGTGTTCAACAAAATTAACCCAAAACATCGATTTACTCGGCTTACTTAGGTACAAGACTGACTGTGCAGACGATTCTGATCTCAAATCATGTCTCCTAGCATTTATGAAAGTTGATGGAGCTGAAATAGTTCAATTTTTAACCGATATCCTTGATTCTCTTTTCAACATTCTTCAAAGTAGAGACTCTGAAGAATTTATGGATTTAGTGTTTCAATCTCTTGTGTTCATCGTTAGCCTCCTGTCTGATGCCAAGTATCAACAGTTCCGAAAAACTCTGGATCGATATATCCAAAGGACTTTCTCATTTTCATCAGCATACATCAAATTAATTTTTGTTCTTAAACGATATGTAGACAATCTGAGTTCCGGTCGAATATCTTCCAATTTTTCATTCTCATCAACATATAGTGATCTAAGACATTCCTCACTCGGTATTCAAGATCAAGAATGGATTCCCAATTTCATGAAGAGCTTAGAGTATTTATTCAAATTTATCGTGAAATCAAGGTGGCTTTTTTTGACGTTAAACAATACATCAAACAAAAGTGGAATGAATTTTCACGATTCAATGCAGCATTTATTAGTCTCATTTACCAATCTCATGTCCGATCGAAGCAAAGCTTCCCTCGAAGTGCAACAAATGTGCCTTCAATATTTTCCAACTGCCTTATCCGATATTATTCTGGTTTTTGATAAAGAAATTCTTAGTGAAATTTTAACCGCCTTATTGAATAATGTGCCTTTCGAAAAACTTAAGAAGGAAAAACTTCTCTTCATGTTGGATGTGATTCAATGTGATGATCTTTTCAGTGATCGACAAGCTCGAACCATCATTTTACCTGTGTTCAACGAATATTTACGCCATTTTCTCGAAAAACATATCGAGACAAGTTCATGTGTCAAAGTATTAAGTGAAATATTGCTTGCCCTCCATCAACGACCACCACAAGACATTGTCAATGATGTGAATGATTTGATGAAATCCATCTTGACAACAGTGATATTTTCTGTCATCAAACGTAAAAAAGATGATGTCATCACCAAAAATTTAGTTGCAATATTGATCGACATTCTACGATTGATGACATCTGCCCACTACAAGGGCTACATTGAATCCTTTGAAGAACGACATGATCTTTTGAATTTTTTGATTCAAGTTTTCATGCTTTTCAAAGATCTGGTTAATTCCCCAATATTTCCAAAAGATTGGGCCGAAATGTTGTTCCTACAAAATCAAGTCATTCTTTCATCGATCAAAGAGTTTGCCGAAGAAATACGCAATAGATTTTGTGAAGACAATTTTGTTTACCAACTTTGGAACAATTTTTTCCATTGTGCAATCAGCTTCCTACTTCAAGAATCACTGCAATCTGAGGATTTTTCTTTCTACAAACGAAATCGAATGACCAAAAAGTATGGAGATATGCGACGAGAGTTGGCATCTGTTATACGAAAAATGTGGTTCCACTTGTCGAAGCATGCAAAAGATTTTGTTCCACACATGATTGGACCATTCCTTGAAATGGCTCTCATTCCTGATCGAACGCTTCGAGAAGAAATAATACCGATATTTTTCGAAATGATGCAGTGTGAATTTTACACTGAAATTGAGGAGAAGCGACCTGGTAATTTCAATCGTTGCAAGGAGGAGATGATCAGTCAATTGGATAAATTGTTCGAAGCTCATAGGGGTGATGAAGACTTTCGACAATTGTTCAAAGAAGAGATGTTGAAAAAATTCGAAGGACATTCTCACATGAAAGATAAAGTGGAGTTTGTTGGAATTCTCTCAACACTCATGAAACGTCTATTGGAACATCGAGCCGTTTCCAGTGATGAGTTGGAGAATGTTGAGTGTCAAATGATATGCTTGTTTAATCTTCTGGAATTTTTTCGACAGAATGATTGCGGGAAACTCTATCTTCGTTATTTATATAAACTTCTCGACTTGAATATCACCAATGGATTCCATGCAGAAGCTGCCCACACACTTTATCTGCACGCAAAATGTCTCGAATGGTCAGATAATCCTGTGCCTCCTCATTATCGAACAGAAAAATATCCTAATTGCAAAACTCAACGAGAATTGAAAGAAACTCTTGTTCGAAGTATGATCGATCACTTTGAAAAAGGTCAACAACGAGAGGAAGCAATTGTTATATGTCAAGAATTGATTGTAATTCATGAACGAGATATCTTGAATTATGAGATGCTAGCTGAGTTATATCAAAAAATGTCCACACTCTACGCTGACATCGTGAAGCAGCCACAATTCAAAAGAGAATATTATCGAGTTGGTTACTATGGCCAAGGATTCCCTGCTTTTCTTCGCAATAGAGCTTTTATTCATCGTGGAAAAGACTATGAACGTTTATCTGACTTCACCAAACGTTTAACCGACTACTTTCCTCAAGCTAAGCGTCTAGATCAGACCAGTGTCGTTCGTAAGGAAATCATGGATTCTTCTGATCAATATCTCCAAATCAATTCTGTTGATCCTTCAATCAAATTACCAGAAAAATTCCAAGGAAAACTTCTTCCACCATACACTCTGTTGTTTTACGAAAATAATCGAGTTCATGAGTTTTCTTGCTCTCGTATTTTTAAACGAGAATCACAAAATTCGGACTGTGAAATCAGTACAATATGGGTAGAGCGAATCACAATGAAAACCAAGCATCCTCTACCACATATTTCTCCGTGTCTCCAAGTAATTGAGACGAAATCGAAAGAATTGTCACCTATTGAGATTGCTATCGAAGATTTGGAGAAGAAACTAGATGAATTGATCAGAGAACTTAGTTGTTATCATTTTAATCTACCCAATCAAAATATAAGTTCATTACTCCAGAAAATTCAAGGAGTAGTTGATGCTCCTGTAAACGGGGGAATCGAGCAGTATGAGAAAGCTTTTCTGAGTCCCGATTTCATGGCTTGCAGGGATCCCTATCTGACCCTTTCACAGAGAGAGGGATTCACTAGGCATCTTAAACATCTCATACTTTCTCTGATTCCGCTAATTGATATAGCCTTCAATTTGATCAAACCTGGCATTCAACCGTCTTTCCAGCCTCTTTGTGAACATTTGATTAACTCCTATAGAAAGATGAAACTTTCTACGGAAAGAAAGTATAAAAAAACTGATTTTTCTCTCTCACCAAAATTGAGACAAGCGATTGAAGAATTCAGCCAGAAAGGTTTGACTACTTCTCCTGACCCGGAGAAGCTTGATAGATCGAGGTGAGAATATTCTTTTTCTTAGTATGAAGATGATGAATAACTCCTTTCTCTTTACTAGCTTCACTCGAAGTGTTGGAAAAGGAAGACTCCGCTCTGGTTTTGGACACAAGAGTGGCATTTGGAATTCTAGTGTTTCAACTCCATCCCTCAACCCTATCTCCAATACTTTCAATTCAGTTCGTAATATACGAAAAAATGGCTTCTCTAAAATTGGACAAGCTAATAAAGAAGGGACCAAATGGTTTGATGGTGATAGAGCCTCGAGTATCTCAGCAAAAGATTCTGAAGAAGATCTCTTCAGGCCAGCTCGCAGTTTCCGACCCCGAAGTAGTGGACCCATATCATGTCCCAATGGGGACTTATATTTATCATCTACTAATCTTCGTTCTCCAAATAGTCGTCACAGTGATGAACCAGATATGGCTCTAAGCTTACCCACATCACCTCCATCACTTCCCCCGAAGCGGTCATCGAATGATCTATCTTTGAGGAGGAATGAAAATATCACCCAATATCACACTTATGTTAGACCAAGAAAAAACTCTCTTCCTACCCAAAAACGACCTTTACCTCCATATCCACAGGTAATTTGAACATTTGATTGATGATCATTTGAGATTCTAAAAAATTTTTGCCTTTTTCCTAGCGACCTCTTGATAAATCGCCAACAGAACAATCACATGAACAGTAATTGGATATACGCAATGTTCCATCTCCAATTCGAGAGAAAAATGGGCTCTCGATGATCAGTATTAGATTGAACACGGAACATGGAAAATAATAACAAAGAGAGGGTATGGCTACCCACAACCAAATTGATATCCAAGACATGGCAAAATGTTCGACATGTGCCTTTGAAATATTTTACAACTCTGGTTATAATAATTCTTTAAATTTGTCAATTGATACAAGGCATTTAATTGATTCTTCGCATTTTTTAACCTACAGCCCTGACTAGGCCTGTTTATGTTCAAATCTTATTTTTCTCACTCAACTGCATTTGTTCGTGAAGCTATGTTACACATTTCATAATCTTGTTATATCATTTTCATCCTCGCAATTCATTATCTTATAAATAATTATTCTCATCTTTTCCTATAGAGTGCTACCAATTGATCATGTTCATCCCTCAGTATGGTGGGAAAGTTTCCATATTAATCTGAGTGCTTGATGAGAATTTTTTGAATGATTATTACTCGTTGATGATCTACTCATCGTTACACAGAATTTCTTTGATGTTTTTGAAAATAGATCCTCTTGCCTGACAATAATCAAAGCCTCTAATAATAGAGATCAAAAATAGTCTTAGAATAGTAGGGAGGATTGAGCAATAGTTTTGATAAAGTTTAATAATGATGACCCGAGAGTCATCATCAGCGCTCAGTAACGGTGGCTTCAAAATTTATTCTGACTTTTGATATTCACGATTGAATGTGAAGACACTACATTGATTTTAGGTTTGATAGATTGACTCTAAGATTCATCTGAATCATGGCTGGGTATGGACATCGAATTGGGGGTGGGAGTTGTGGTCTCATCGTTCAATTCACATGGTGAATTATCACAAACTTTGAGCTTTGGATTAAATGCAAGTCCTGGTGGACATTCCACTACGTGAGGTTCTCCCCATGAACAGTGGATAAATTTTCTACAATCACCTTCATAAGGCACAATCAATTGGCCACCTTCAGCAGTATTGTCATCCTTGATGGGACAAATGTCTTGATGCGTTGATGTTTCCCCGCTCTCACTGGAGCTGTGGACCACAAGAGAAGAGACAAAATTATTCATGGAATGTCTTGGAAACGATTCCTGAAAAATTTGACAAACTTACGTCTTTTCTTGGGAGTTATCTTTATCATTTGTTGGAGAATCTGAAAATGGAGAAATATCGATTTAGCAACATCTATCGATGGATAATGGTTGTGATTAATTCTGAAAGGTCAGATAAAGTCAAAGTCAATTGCATCATCAACAGAATTCTCACCCTTTTCGTCGCCCTCTGTGTCTCTCTTTTCACCTGAAGAGAGTAGAATATTATCATTTACGTCACTGAATAATCATTGAAAAATTGATTAACTTACGAAAAACACTGAAACCAAGACTGTTTAAAGCACTAGATAGCATTTGCTGATTAACTGAGCAGAGATTTTGGGTGAGTATGATAGGGAGAGAAAAAATTCAAATCAACGAAGGCTCACATTCATTGTTTTACTTGAAAGGAAATAATTCTCATACTTTGAATCTACAGGGTGGGCTTAAAGTTTCTTTGCACGATAATTTTTGAATAGAAATTCGATAATTTTTGGCCACGAGATAGAACAGTGAGATAATTTTTGGCCACAATATCTCACTAAAAAAGTCAGATTATTTCAGAATTTTCATCTATCATGACCAAAAATCTGGTTTAACTTGTGATAAAGTAGCTCAATCTGACTTTTCTAGTGAGATATTGTGGCCAAAAATTATCTCACTGTTCTATCTCGTGGCCAAAAATTATCGAATTTCTATTCAAAAATTATCGTGCAAAGAAACTTTAAGCCCACCCTGTAATTGTTTGTGAGATGCATCAGAAAATATTTCGAACGAACTGATCACTTACCGGATCCACTTGCCTGATTGTTGCTGTTGTTTGGGCCATCTTGACAGTAACATGAGCACGATCTATTGATCAGAAAGAATCAATCCTTTAGACACGATTAAGAGTTCCATTTGTATATCCACAATTATTATTATTATTATTATTACAAACCTTCCGTTAAGCACGATGTTATTGATGGCAGGTTCCACTCCACCAGCGTATAGGGCAAATATAATGGTGACAATTAAAACTTTCATGATGAAACGGAGCTTATTTGATGGTCAGAAAAATAGGCGATTCAAGTCTGTGAGATTCACCTTTTATATTCCCATCGAAAAGAAGGACTCCTACTCTGTTCGAGATACTATTTTGTCCAGACGTCATGAGAGATAGAATAAATCAGTCTGATTAATTGATTGATGCTGTAATGAAGGTAATGATGATCTCTGATCTGATTTGTTGATGGTGCCAATGTCAAGAGTATCTGGGTAAACTGAACTCTGGATAGAAGATAAGAAAATCTCTGGAAGTATATACATACACACATGTATATGTGTCGAATTCATTGCATAATAGCCTCATCTTACATGTCTATTCAGTAACATTCTAATTATATAAGTAGTGGAAGAGTTAATTGATCCAAATGATCCTCACAATCTTTAGGTAATAATTTCTCATCACACTTGTTAGATATAGTTTCTCTTTCTCTTTCTCCTTCCGCATCAAGTAGGAAGTAGAAAGTTAGATCATATTTTATGGTTAATCATGAAGATCAACTGAAAGAGTAGCAATCATTTAGGCAAAAAATAAGTAGATTTCAGAGGAGAATTGTAATTTTATTTTGGAATGAAATTTTGGAGATTCTTTAAGCCAAAGAATCATTATGAAAACATCATTTCAATCATTCAATTGATCAGTCTTTGATTGAATTTGTACGAATGATGGAAGATTGTCTTCTACTCATAATTCTTCTGGTCCTCTTAGCAACTAATGAATTTTTGACAAAAAGTATACTTCCTAGGACCATATATGAAAACAGTGTTGACCAAATCATAGCTCCAAATGGATTGAATGGACTCCATAGTGATCCGATTTCATTGACCACAAATTGATAGCTACCTTGAAAATTTTCATCTTGCCAGCATGAATAGACTCCAGCATCCTTTTTTTTCGCCGAGAAAATCGTCAAAGTTCCATCACTTTTGTCAACTTCCAATCGATCATCATATAATCTATCAATTATTTTATACTCATAGTACCAATAAGTTTCGCCTTCACCTTTGCCAGCAGTATATGGACACTCGATGACAGTTTTCCATCCTTCATCCCCTTCAATAACTCCGACCGGAAATTCGTCTCCTGTTATAACTTTTGGCGGATCTTTGGCTTCTCCTCTCTTTAGAATGGATAAATTTGCCAAAATTATTGGAATAATCCATCGATATGGGATCATGTTGGCTGAAAAAATCGAATTGAAATAATCATCAATTGATACACAAAAAATTTGGAATTAATCAAAAAAGGATTCGAAAAATGAAGGAAAATAAAATCAATTTCTGTTGATACATGATTAAATTCCATGTTTATTGCATGAATATCTATCTGATTGAATGAACTCGATCATTGGTGTTAATATCTATTGAAGATGTAAAAAATTCAGATTGAGATATTCTGATATGTAAAAAAAATTGCCAAAAAAATGAAGATCAAGATGGACTGTACATGCTGTTGCAATTTTTTTCTGGTCATTTTGCTTTCAGTTTCCACTTGAGAAAGATTCATTTGATCAAATGATATTGAACTATCGAACTTGATTGTGATTCTCACTTGAATTCAATTCTTTTATTTTACCAAATACCATGAACAATCATCAATCAAGGTCTACATCCGTCCATCATCGAACATCAGTTCATTGGGTACAGACGTTTAAGTTCAAATTAGAGGTGACCATTATCAGGTATTCAACTGAGAAGATGTTTTAATTTGATCGTGCTGAAAATCCGTTGGACATGGTGAAACAGCATGATCTTACCAGGTACACACACACACACACAAACACACACACTGAGCATCATCATTTCTTATCAGACTGACCAGAACTATTGAATATAAATGAATCTCCATTGTTCAGCAAAAGCATGAAATACGATTCATTTCATCATAACAAGCAATGAAGCTTCTCTTTTGTCTTCCACTAATTGCTCTTGTTTACCTATGCCGACATTTCCTCCAATCAATGTGAGATACTTGTTAACTTCTATGCGAGAAATAATCGTGATTCAAGGTGTTTGCAAATTCGTTTTAGGCTCTCAATTTCATTCAAAATTCGATATCAGGATAACTTTCAGAATTATCATGAAATATACGAATAGAAAATCTTGAGTTACATCAAAATGACCATAAATGCTCAAAGAAAATGATTTTAGGGAGAGAGAGAGAGCTGATATACTTGACTTCAAATAGCTGTAATTGAGATGGAATGTTCAAGCAATAATTGGATGATTGTTCCCCAGAGATGTTAATTATTGTATCGAATTCTGAATCGAGTCAATTGAGGGGATTTCTTCCCTTTTTTCCCATCATGGTGGTTCATATTTCACTTTACCCCTTGCTGGTGAGCCCCTGATCTTAACTTGTCATAAACTTTCCTCACCAAACCCAAATTATGAGAGCATATTGCAATGCTGCCATTGAATTGAATTCATCCATTCACCTTCGCATAATCATCCAAACAACTGTTTGTCATCACGAAAAGCATCACCCATCGGTCTTGTTGCTGAACGACTCAGATTCCACCAATCCATAAATCTCTCGAAGTCAGCCAAAGTTCCAAATGCTGGTCGCTCAATTTCACCAGGAGTAAACCTTCGTGCAGTAGTACCGTAATCTTGAAAGGATGGTCATCAATCGATGGTGATTAGAGAACATTTCATTTGAGTTTCAATTCTTACCGGCAATTGGATATGCACTGATTGGATTCACTATCAAATGAAGTAGCACTGACAACACAGAGAAGACCATAATTTTGATATAGATCATTTTGATCGGTGAGCTGTGTCTCTTTTAAAATGCTAGTTACTTGGTCAAAATGTTTGTCATATCATGACACACATACCAAGAGAGAAAAAATTAGATGCAACGTTGCAATACAACTGACAGTATTATGACAATTAATTGATGATTGTCTCGAATATACAACAAGAAACATGACTGTTTCGATCCTGTCCCTGTATTACTAGCAGGTTTGTCTTTGGACAATCAAAATTAATCGAATAGTATTGTATTCGATTTGAGGCACATCCGCATTTATCGAGTGGACATTGAACAGGGCCGATAAGTGACATTTATCTAAACGATGGCCTACAAAATATCATCGTATGATATCCAACTGGTTGTGTGTATTTTATACCTGGTATACCTGGAACAGACGATAAACAGTAGTGTTATGCCCAGAATGGTCAACTGAAAATCAATTGGATGGGCGAAATTATCATTTGAAATGATGAGATAAGCCAAATGAAGGTATTCATCTTCTTGAGAAGAGAAAGATGGTAGAAGATGACTTTGTCTGATGAAAACAACAGCAGAGAGAGAGAGAGAGAGAGAGAGAGCAAAAAAAATCATATATCCTCATGTCGAGCTCATCTTTTTGACTTTCTTCATCAGAACTTTTTTCTCTCTTCCATTCTTCTTTTCATCATTCGAATTATGAAGACCAATTGTGAATCCAATCGTTTCATGTTCATGCTTAGTTCCGCCATCATGACTTGGCCTGCAGATTCCTACTGATACTAAACTGTTACCACTACCGTTATAAAGCTTAAAAGCATGTAAGATAACAGGTGAGAATTGACCAAGGTTAAGATGAAGGGAGCGAAAAAAAGTGTGAAGATGAAATTGAACGATTGATAGTATCAGTAAGATAAGTCACTTATTTGTCATCCAATGAGAAAGTCAAGTGTCAATTGATATATATCGATATAAGAAATATATATATATACACACACACACACACACACATTTCAATTGAATGAAAGAGAGTGAAAAGAATCTTGGTGTAAAGTGTATCATGTTTGAAAATCATTCTCACTACCATGAAGGTCTTCTGATAGCTTTCTGGTAGGCACTATTATCGAAATATTTCAAGTATTCAGGTGATCCTTGATTTAGATCCATACACACACACACACTTGTATGTGTATCAAGAGCTGGGCTGTTCAAGCTTATCCAGTCAAAAGTGAAAATAGATCAGAAAAATTTTTCCAATATTTCAGTTTCCCTGAAATCAATAAATGAGAAGTGATGATGATGATGAAATGAAATTGGTTTGATTTTTTTCCCTCTCTTTTCATTTCTTATACATCACCAATAAAGATGAATGAAAATAATTTACACGGAATTTTTTCTTCTATTTATTGGCCATCAAATCATTGATCAATGATCATGAAAAGTTGGTAGACGTGAATCAAAAAAAATAAAATAAAAAAACGAAAGGATTTTCACGATGAAATCAATTGATACTCTGCAAGCTGCTAAACCTTCAGGATTGCATAAGAAATTCCTCAGATAAAGGAGAGATGAATCACATCATAAAGTAATTCTGATCAAAATAATCTTCTGACTGTGTACATACGTTCACTTACAATTAATAGCTGCTTTTTATGACAATTATGTAGCTGACTGATTGGTCAGTACAAAGTAAAGGTATATAAAATGTACACTAAAATTTTGGACATTAGTTCAAATTATCTGCCTCATTTTCTCTTTTTTTCTTTGGTAGAGTGAAGTTGATTTGTTTCGTTTACAGTTAGAATAACTCAACTACTCATACGATTCAATGAGTTAATGTTCTTGGAATGAGCAATTGACTATTTGATCACCGAGAAAGGAAGAAAAAATCAGAATTGGTCACTGATATTGAGATAATTGAAGTGATAAAATAGAAGGTGGAAAGAAACTCATGCATACCTGAAGGTAATAAAACGATATTTGTTTATTATTCATTCAAATGAATAAGTATTCAAATTAGCACAATTCCTAGTGAGTGTTTTTTTTGTCAATCAATTTACTTGAAATTTCAATGAATTCTTTTTATATTTTTTTCTCGACTTTTATACACCAGAGTTTTAATTCATTGCGATTGACTCTCTTATTCACATAAGTGACGCATCAATGATGCAGGAATAAATGAATTGGATTCTTAAGATGCAGTATATTATCGAGTATTCCAAGATCATGAACTTTCTCTTTCATCAGTTGCAAAATTATTCACACACACGCACAGTGGTATGTGGATGCGTTGAAAAAATTTCAAACATTCTGACCATAGTTGATCATCCATCGAAAAGCATCAAGTTCATCTCTCTCTCTCTTTGAATTCCATTCACTTTTCTCTGGCCATACACTAAATCGTGACCAAAGTAAAAGATAGTGAAAAGAGTTAAAGAGAGAGAGAGAGAGAGAGAGAGAGAGAGAGAGAGAGAGAAAGGGAAATTTTTGATGAGGAAAAATTTGAATATCAAATTCAAATCAGATCAAATCAACGATTGCATCATTCGGCTAATTATTCATCAATGATCAAGAGTACATTATAGCGTAATAGAGTGTGGCCTCTCACAAGATTATATGAGTGGATGTACATGTTGAATGGAGAGAGAGAGAGAGAGAGAGAGAAGATGAGTTGAATATTGTACTCTATCGGAGGCCAGAATCATATTCACCTGAGGCCAGATGATACGGAATGCCTACACACACACATATCATCATGTAGTATATGTGTGAAAGTGAATCCATTGGTAAAAAGTGAAAGTGACCTGAGGAAAGTTGCAAATGAACATGATGATGGTTGAGTAGAAATTCGATAAGTTAAAGTGATAAGTAAATATTGGTCCAATCATATGTTAACATGGTAAAATTATCATGCTGAAAATGATAGAATATATTATATTATATTCTCATTACATATCCATTCAATTTTGTAGAAGGAGGAGAAGAAGAAGAAGGAGGAGGAGGAGAGATGAGTTTTCGAAAATGAAGATGAATATTTTTGATTGTATGTTTCACACTTAATACTATACATTATAATATCACAATATGAATGCGAAATTTCGATTAAGATAATATCCACTCCTTTTTTCCAAATTTCCCATCATCAAGGTAGACTTTGGAGGACACATTTAGGCTTATCTTGTTCATTGGCATTTCCAATTCTCATCAAGACCTTGTATTTGATCTGCAGCATTTTTTGCCTCTTCATATCTCTACCTTTTTGTCAGATTATTGCTGCAATTTTCGAAAAAAGTCAGGATGTTCAATCAATGATCACGATTCACAATTATCTGAACTTATCTTTACCGGTGTACTATACCAGTACATTTCACTGTATTCACTAGCGATTATAAGAGAAATTTTAGTTCAGATAAAATCGATAAAATTGGTTCCAAGTAAATCGCTCGTGGCTGATCTGTTGTGTGTTCGAGGAACAACAGAATCCAGATCAAGTAGAGAAGCGAGGAGCGAAAACGGAATCGGAAATGAATGAAGAAAAAAAGTGAAAAGAAGAGGAGCAAAATAGCCGAAGATAAAGAATTTCGAGAGAGAGAAAGTTATTCAGGTCAAAGTGGGCAATATTGTTATCTGATATCAGCTACATACAATCGTATACAGGCCAGTTTTATCTATTTCAATTTGATCGTGATTCAAGAATTGTCCATCACTGCTCGACATATTATTATCATTCGAAAGCTTTGCACTAATTTGTCAGAAAAATAATCGAATTAATTGCAGGCCCACAATGAGAAGCGCTTGTTCATCGATGATCAACATTATCTCATTAAGCCATAGGGATTGACCCACAGTATGGAATGAATTATCATGAGATTTATGATTATTGAAAAGATCGTGGGGGCGGTGAACTGATAGTGTAGAGAATTCCGGAACTGTGAGATGTTATGTAGATCATTTGGATTAATTTGTCGCTATATCCTCCTCGTACCAACCTTTGATGAACTGATCCAAACAGTGGTGAGATGATATTGTCCGTCAAATTAAGTGGATCCTGATCTCAGCTTATTGGCGCTCTTTTTCTAGGGTGATGCAAGCTTGACCAGTATGTTGCTAGAGAAAGTGACCACTTGCTCATGCTGGGGGTCACGATTTTGTGTGTTGTTCTCTCTCTCTCTCTCTCTCTCTCTCTCTCTCTCTCTCTCTCTCTCTCTCTCTCTCTCTTTCTTTCTTTCTCTCTGCAAGTGTTAGAATGAAGAGAGAAAGAAAAAAATGCTCTTGCTGGGCTCAAGTAAGTGGCTCAAGTAGTCACGAAAAATTGAATCGAAAGTGATGTCGATTGTGTGTGGGAATCGAGGCTCTTGTGTGTATATGTGTGTGTATGGTAGTGGTCAGTCAAAACAAAAACTGGACTTACTTTCGATTTTCTTGGGACCACAATAGTTCATCTGAAAGTAAACATACATACACATTTTCTCTCTAGTGGTAATGATCTTACTCACTCTCTCTCCTGGTTTAGTAACTTACTTTTAACGGCTAAAATCATGCCTTGTTCAATAATGAGAGAGATCGAAAAGAAAAAAATTATCTCAAGTTAAGAATGTACATAAGGTTTTTTCAACCCATCATAAGCTATCAGCCTCAAGTTTAATCACCTTGAACTGTGGAAGTGATGCAACTTTGGTCGATATTATATGATGTAGAGCCAATGACAATAGTTCCCATCGACACTTGATCCATTTAATTTATTCATAATTCGATAATCTTTCTCCCTGATTCATAAATTTTCTCAAATTTTTCTTCATCACTTATGCCTCACCACCCCCTTAGTAGGCCTTCTTTTTGTATTCTGATACTGAAATTTTCTCTCCCTCTCTCTCTCTCTCTCTCTCTCTCTCTCTCTCTCTCTCTCTCTTTGAATCTTCCTTTTTTCTCTCTCTCACACATCCACTCTATTTGATGGTCCATTATCAATCTGTTCAGCACGCTATATTTTTCGAAAGTTAGCGCGCGCGCGAAAGTCTGATACACCAGTAAACGTCTCAGATTATACGGCCAAATACCGTTATAACGGTAACGGTTCCTCTTCGGTTAAGGCCAACTCCTCCGAAGGCGTCTTCGGTGGACTATTTGAGTAGAGAAAAAACACGCAATTTCTATAGAACTGTACTGTAGTAGTAGTAGTGATAGAGATCATAAAGTGTCTGCAAGTGAGTTGTGACTTATTCGGGCTCTCGAATGTGGTCCATTGATCAGTAGTAGGAGACTTCTTAGGGATCAAAATGAAAAAACAATCCACTTTCATATCAACTAAATACTTGTTACATTCTCATTCTCATCTCATTCGATTTGCTTCATTGTGATCAGTTAGTATATGTGTGTGCGTATGTCTGCATGTACGCTGGTGATCTGATCTGATCGCTCACAACAGACCCCTTTCACTGTTTGGGATTGTCTTCTCTCATCATTTTTGATTTGTTCAAATTTTCCATCATCATTTTACACTTGTTCACAGATTTTCAGCATTCCACACCAGATCAGTTGACAATTTTTGATCGATACTTTTGATGCGGCGATTGCTTTGACAACCTTCGATCATCTCCATCATTCCAGCATCCAAGCTATCGGTGATATAATTTCAGCATCGTATTTGTGCAAATTTTTTAACTGTTCCTACGAAGTGATATTAAGTGATAATTTTTTGTGACAATTTTTTATTATTGCTTTTTACACAATGCTGATCGAAACCAGGATGCGGTTCTGTTCCTTTTTGATATGCATACTAGGTGAGTCCTAAGATTATTCATTTCATCACTATCAGAATGCTTAATCATATCGAAAAGTTTTGAGATTTCAATAGTGATAGAGTTCAAGTTTACTCTCTTAATTGAGAAAATTTAGTGGAAGAATTGATCTCCACCCATTCATATTGTTTGCTTTTTGGGTATCAAAAGTTTGAATTTTTTGGAAAATTTGAACACTTTGACCTCCCCTTTTCAGACTGGCCAGATTTGAATCTTTAATATCTGCAATTAAATCATGAGAATGAAGCTTTGAGTTCTGAAGAACACTCCTGCTCGATAATGTCTGAGAGAATGAAGATAAATCAGATTCATTAGTGAAAACGGAAGATATAATTGAGCTGTTTCATTCATGGATATGCAGTCTCAATGCATGTAGACGAATGGATGTCAGAATCTATGGTAACATGAGTTCTCAATTTTTAAATGATGATGATAAGCAAGTTGGACAAGATTTCCGTGATTTCATCATGAAATATTCGATTGAACGTGTAGTCTCATGGTGAGTTGAATGAATCTTTCGTAATTTAGGAGTCCAACTCGGCGGTCTGATTGTATTAATCAATGTAAACTCAGTCTCATTGAGAATACGAGTGGACACTTGTGTGATGCTCATCTAATTTGAATGAAGTTCTTCTTCATCATTTACCCTGTAAAACTTTTTCCAACTATCGATCCTTCAATCCACTTGGACACTCAAAATGCATATTCATTTGTACCATTCTTGTGCATCCTGATCGTCAAGTATCACATGTTCAAATGGAGCAATTGTTATTTTCGATCTTCCTTTAATCAGTAACCAGTTAATATTGTGAGACTTCTTGTTTATCATTCCACTTGGACAATCAATCTATAGATCAATTTAAAGAATTTAGGATGCATTCGATACTCATCAAACACTTACTCATATCGCTCAAGAGAGAGAGAGAGAGAGAGAGAGAGAGAGAGATGAAAAAAAGAAGGAATGTTTTCATCATCTAACTTCTGAATAGAATTGATGAGAAAGATCAGTAAGAAGAAAAGAATTCACGCCTTAACGATAAATTCAATGCTTCATTCCATCCTGATAATTGGTAGTCACTCTTGATCATACATACATATATGTGTACGGACAACACATACATTTGCACACACACACACATGCAACTCATGATGGCAGACTTTTTTGTTTCTCAATCTAATCTCAAGTTCGTGAAATAAGTTTTGACAAAGACAATGAAGTTAAACGGAAACATATCGAGAAAATTTCACTCAAAACTACCGTAATTATCAAGTGAAAGTGTGTATGAGCGAAGAAAAAGAAGAAGAAGATAGGAATGTTAACATTTTGATGGTCGGCCAAGCCCAGTCAAGCATTTAGAACGGTCAGTTGTGGTTGCTTTTTGCAAGTACATCCACAAGAATGCAATTGAAAAATGTATGTTTGATCAAGATAATCAAAAATTTGAGCATCAAATAGCATGTATTTAAGGTGGAAATTTGCTATTCTGTCAATCAAGCGATTTGGCAAGAGAATACTTATTCCAAGGGGAGATGTTCATCAAGTTTCTTTTTGCGAATAAAAATCAGATCATATGTAGACACATGATAGTGGAAGCTCTGAGTATTGCATGCAGCCAAAATCTGCTATTCCTATCTTTTGCATGTCAACACGAATACGTATATGGAAAATTTTTCCGATGAACTGATGATGTACCTATCCAGTTACACACGAACATTTGAAATCAGAATTTTTATCATCAGAATTTTTTTCGAACAATAAGATGTATACATATACACAAACAAACACGCAAAAAAGTAAATATTCAACCTTGATATTGAAACCTATTCGAATGTGGATAAGATCGAATGGAAGAAGAATAATGACGTGTTTTAATCTGTTTTTATATCTGTCTGGACGGAATTTGAGTATAGAAAGTTGTTTGTTCCAATTATAACGGTAAAAATATGGTTTCACTCTTAAAATGACCACTAGACATCAATTTTTTCGATATTTTTAGTGTCCAAGTATGACTTTCTCCTTTGAATCAATTGAATTGAAGCTTGTTCAATTCAATTGAACTCCTGAGGCTCCTGAAAATAATATCTGATTAAGCTTAACCATCTCTCTATTCAAGAAACCACGATCAATACACACTTACACACTTTCTCTTTTGGTACTGAACATACTTTTTGATCCCAATTTCAAATGAACCCAATTCACTAATCCTCTCCAGTCTCGACTGATTTGTAAAGAAAGGGTTGATTTAAGGAAGTCACCTAAACACGACTAATTTCAAAGAGATGTGGATCTAATATTAAGTCTTTCAGAAATGGCAAACTGAAGAGAGTAAATAATGTATCTCTTCCTTTGATCAATTTTACATCATCAACACTTTTGGTCAATGGAAAAAATTTTACTCTCTCTCCGAATTTGAGCAATTTAGACCATACATGAGAGATAAATTTTCGAAAAGATAATTGTCACATCAAAGAGGATAGAAAAATGTTCAAATGAGAAGATGAGATGAGCTGAATAGGATGTAAAATGTTTTCAGTGTTTGGATTCAGATCAAGATAATCTGGGCAACTATTCACCCTATTTTCTTTACATCTCTCCCCCCTTGTCTGGTCTATCTTTTCAATTTATTATATCAATCTTTTCGGTAGTTTCTTTGATTATGGCTCCAGTTTATCCATCAGAAGAGGAGAGAAGAAAAAGAAGAAGAAAAATTGGTTCACATGTCCAGAAAGATGCTTCCGAAAAAAATGAAAAAGATAGTCAACAAAGATGACCAATATTTTTCTCTCTCTCTCTTCCACTTTCTCAAATCAAAACTGAATCAAAGTAGAATGGTTCTGAGTGTCTTCAATAAGTTTTGATCCATATACACACACACAATTTGACTGACTGGTCCTATTCGTTTGCGAATGGCAAGCATAATGTGTGTGTTCCCAAAATCGAATTCTTAAGATTGATGATGGTGATGATCAAAAAAGATGATTTAAGTTCGAAAAGTGTTTCACTTTCTTTTTGATATACGGAAGTGAACTTGGAGTGGGTGACAGACTATTGTGGTTAACATAGCGAAAATAAAGCGAAAGTCAAAAAGTGAATTCAAAAGAGAGATGAGAGAGACAATGAAAAAGAAGAGAGAAAAATTTTTTTCACTCTTTCATCATAACCAGCTAATTATTAATGATTTTTCGGAAATGTTCATTCATGATGTTTCAAAAGTGCTCATGAATATAACAAGAGCACACATGTTAGAAGAAAAAGAAGGTGTAAAGGTTGGAAATGAGTGAATGGCAAATGGGCAAAGCATTTTACACCTCATATCACACTATAATACAAGTGTATATATAAATGAATTCAATTTCATTTGACCTGGAGGGTAATCAGATAGAATGAATTTTCATTTTTCATATTATAAACTTACTTTATGGAGAGAGAAACTTATTAAACGATATGATTAATGCATGAACAGATATACAGATATATATTTATCACTCAATTTCAATTAAGATTATTTTCTGCATATTATTAATATTCATTTATTTTTCTCTTTTCTCTCACCTCAAATCTTGAAATACCAACACCTGAGATAGTGATAGCACCTGAATTGGCGAATATATTTGCTCAAGCATCGAGACCTGGTCGAGATATGAGTTTACGTTCCAATGTAGCCAATCTATTGAGTGCCACCGCTGAATTGAGATCAGAGGCACAAAGTATTCGATTGAAAGATGATCAAAGAGGATCAATATCAACATCATCGTCCATGATAAGAAAACCCAAAGTTTTCTATAATGTCCACTCATATGATTCGATCAAACCATCGGCAACATCATCATTTCGAGATGATGCTGACATTGGCTTTGATCATGAAGAGGAAATAATCAATGGAAATAGAGTGACCAGTGGAGGTGGCAGTTCCGGTGGAAGTGGATCAAGTAGCTTACCACCAAGTTCTTCTGGTAATATTTATGATAGTGGTAATTCTAATGGAAACGATGGTAATGATGGGGGTGGTAATTCGAATTCTGGAATATCTTACAATAGTAATGGAAATAATAATAATGCCCCAGTCTATCGGGCTCCTATTCCAATGGCTCCGAGTAGTCCACCATCGTCAATGCCCGATATTAATCGTCAACCTGATAATGTTGATATGCCATCGCCGAATGCTGTTTCAGATCCATCTGATGGTGGTCGAAGATCGCCACCAATGTCCTATCGAGTTCCAGTCAGTTCAAATGGCTTCCAGAGTCCAGCACGAAAAGCTCGAAAGACACGAGCCAAGGCTCACACCAAGATGATGGATATGCCTGTTGGAGATGCTTATTATGAAGGGAAAGGTAATTAATTTACTAATTCACTAATTCCATTTTATTTGTTCACAAACATCAAGATGCTGTTGGAAAGTTGTATTTAGAAGCGAAGATTTTCTTCTCTGATTGCCAAATCTATCAAAAAACAATCAGAAAGCATAGTTTAACTGATAGCGAATTCAATTTCTATTCTCAAAACACTGATGGTAAGATCTCAATTGATCAGTTCACTCATCAGTAAGCCAAAATGCACTTTTCATGGTGAATTTAATCCAATTATTGAATCTACCATTGAATCTATGCCGTTAATTGTGGAGAATTGCTGCTATTCTTTCAATTTCACGAGTTTTACACTAGGCATAGAAATTGGTGAATTGGTGAATTTTTCATAAAAACCATTCTGTTTCCATTACCGAAACGAGTGAACCTCGAATGAGGAACCCGCTCCTCTGTGGCTGATAGAATTCCATGTAATCATTCGACAATCAGATTGACTGAAATTAATTGATTTGTTCTTCCTCCAATTCGAAGGTATCTCTAACACGATGAGCCAAGGTTATGGACAAGGATATGGATCAAACTATGGGTCAGCCTATGGGAATGGGCCAAGTTTGGGTTATGATGATGTAATGAGTGATAACGGTATGAAAAGTGGGGTAAGTTTGGGGACATTATGCTTTTTTTCGAAATTTCAAAACCGATATTGAGCTTAGACTTGATCTTCAAATATGATTATCCACAGGGCTACATGAGTGGATATGGTGATGACTATTCTGGTTATGGTGAAGATGACCACAGTGGATGGACAAATGTTTTTGGAGCTCCAGGAGTGGATTATCCAGCATATTCGACACCACCAATGACAGGATTTTCGTGTGCTGACCAAATGTATCCTGGATATTATGCAGATGTACAGTCCAATTGTCAGGTGTGATTTGCCAACAAAATTAAATCTATTTTCATGCATAACTGAATTATCCATTCTTTTCTTTCTCCTGAAGGCTTTTTATGTTTGTCAATCTGATGGCCGACAAGACGCATTTTTATGTCCAAATGCAACTATATTCAATCAACAATATTTTGTATGCGATTGGTAAGTGTATTCTCAATTGAAATGGTCAAATCAGTGGAACATGGCTGAAGATACAGTCAATTAAGGCTAATTGCTGCATAATTGAATGATTAATCATGCATACATTAATTATTCGCTCCAGGTACTACAATGTGGATTGTGCACAATCGAAAAATTTTTACAGTCTTAATGGTGAACTTTATCGAGAAAATTTGGCCAACAGTGTAGCACATGGTGGCTATGGAGCCGGCATGGGCTCTGGCTATGGAAGTAGTTTTGATGGTGATTCTAATTACAAATTGGGTGGTTATGGTGTGATACCGGTCAGTTATAGTTCAGGAGGTACCGGAAGTTCAACTTCTGATCAAACATCCTACGGAAGTGGTGGCCAAACTAGTAGTAATGGTGGTGGTAGTAGTGGTGGATCTAATAGTTATGATGATGGAAATTCAAATGGAGGCGTTAGTTTTGATTCGGATGATGAAAATTCGAGTGGTCAACAGCAACAAGGTGATGGATCATATGGATCATCATCAAAGAATCAAGGTCAAGCTGTGTATGTCAATAGTATGCCAAATGTGATGAGTTCATCGATTAATGTCGGAAATGGACAGAAAACGAAGAAAAGAGCGGGAAAAAATTTGCGTATTCAAGTTGGCGATAGATGGTCATCTGATAGTTGGAATGTTCCAAGATATAGTTCAAAAGGATCTGGTGGCATCAAGTCGAGAAGTTCTGGTGTAAAGGGTAAAACATTGAGTGGCCGGGAAAAGAAGACTGTATCGAAATCATGAATATTATTATGATAGGAAAACGATTCCTTTTTGCCAACTCTTTATCATCGCCATTTCATCATAGTATCATAGTCATCAAACTATTTTTACATCTCCCTATATATCATAATCTAACTAATCATTTTGATACTCAAACTTAATAAAAGACTTATTTGGAATTCATTCGAATAGATCATAGCTTTGAGAGAATGGTCGAGGATCACTATATGATCTCTGTCATTAATTTTGGAAAGTTATGAAGATCTCATTTTGATTAAAACGTCAACCTCAGATGGGTGAAAAGAGGATACTCAATCGACTTCTGGTTCACCGAAAATTTGGATATCGGTTACTGAGACACAGACCATATATGATAACAAGAATCGAAAAGGAATGATAACATCAAATGAAAATGTTTCATCAGTTCTAGTGAGTCAATGATTGCATTTAATCATGTAGGATGATAGATTTACAATGTTATGATTCGAAAAATCCTAGAAACCGAACATTTTCTCCATGGCTTCAGCTTGCTCAGTATCAGATAATTTACGATAACAATCAATTTGCATAGTGAAAAATGCAGTTCCCGAAGTTATAGTCCTCAAGAAAGTTGAATAAGAAACTAATTCTACCAAAGGCACAAGAAAAGTGATGATCTTGTTAGTCTTTTGTGCAGTCATACTGATCAGCTGTCCTCTTCGGGCAATAAGATCGTTCATAACACGATTATAATAAACTTCTGGGCAGATCACTTGAAGCTGCATGATTGGCTCGAGTAAAGATATTCCTCCTTTTTTCAATAATTGAGCGACACATTCTGATGTGACTGAACTTACGAACGACTGCAGTGTTGCTGAGGTACATTTGAAATCTAATAAGTCCACATCAACACCGTGGACAGGAAAACTTGCCAATGGTCCAAAGTTTAAAGCCATTCCTACCCCATGTTTGATGGCTCTCAGTCTATCGGTTCTCAGTTTACCCAAATCATTGTCTTGATCCACTATAACTTTAAGTTTGAATTTGCTTTCAAAATTTTCTGACGGACGAAGACGTAGGTTGATGGTTACATGATTCTTAACACCTCCAAAATTTTTCTCTTTACTCATGGTACCTTCCAGTGTATCTTTCGGATATTCTCGGTATGAGACTCTCAGTTTACCCATTGAAACATCAATATTGAAATCTCGGCGAATTCGTTCACGGATGATCTGAAAAATTAGGGCAAAGGTTATAGAATTTTGACCAATAATAATTTGAGACGGGTATTTACCTCTAAATGGAGTTCACCCATTCCACTGAGAATTGTTTGATCGGTATTGGGGTCATAGTTTACTCGCAGTGAAGGATCTTCTCTTTGTAATTTATCTAAGGCAATGTCCAGTTCTTTTTGTTTACTCATGGAGGGTGCCTCAATGGTGCAGAAAAATACGGGTTCAGGTATATTAATCGATGCTAAAACTGGCGAACTTTCTTCGACAGGCAGTGAATTTTCTCGCGCAAAGCAAGCTCGTGCCTGAGAAGAATAGAAAAATATCACAGGTAAGTATATTAATGAAGATATTGGGAACAGATTGAATGGGTTGCTCACCTCATCTGCAGCGGATTTTGAAGATGTCAACGTATCACTGGTAACTGAACTTGTTAATCCAGAGACAGCAACAATGTGACCGAGAGAAGCTACATTAATTTCATGAAAATCATCAGCCATTGGGAGATAGATTTTTGAAATTCTTTCTACTGTATCACGATTCAAATTATACACTTTTTCTTGCGGTGTTATTCGACCAGAAAAAACTCTTATAAAGGTAAGTGGACCCAGATTCTTGTGATGAATCACCTTGAATGCAGATGCACAAAAATTTCCTTTGTAGTAGGTCGCAATTGGATTAGGCTTCTCTAATGGACTGGGTAGATATCGGAGGATAGCATCCATCAGAGGTTGAACGCCAATATTTTTGTAAGAGCTACCAAGAAGGACAGGTATGATTTGATTTTTTATCACACTGCGCCTTAAACTGTTTATAATTTGTGCAGAATCTATATTCATTAAACTATCATTATTTAACACCAATTCACTCATTTGATCATCCATATCAGCCAGATGACTAATCAAATCTTCCCTTCTCTGCATAATTATCTCATATTTTTCGTGTCTGCTGGTGATCTCTTCCACATCATATTCGAGGCCTTGTTTAATGGGGTCGAAATTCCATTTCCAACAGCTTGGAGAGATCACATCATAGATTCCGATGAACTTGTTATCCTTAAATAAAGGTAACTGAATTGGAACTGGAATACATTCGAGAGCTTCCAAAGACTTAAGACACTTATCCACATCATTGGCAGGTTTGTCCATCTTATTTAGATAAACAATTTTAGGTATATTATATCGTTCAGCTTGCTGCCAAACAGTGTTTGTCTGGGCTTCAACACCAGCAGTTGAATCCAAGATCACTAAGCAGAGTAGAGATAGAAATTGGTGAAAAAAAGATCTTCTTAATCATTTAAAAATAATCATCAACTGCAACACCATACCTACAGCAGAATCTAAGACACTGAGACATCGTTCCACCTCGATGGTAAAGTCAACATGTCCTGGAGTGTCAAGTAGATTAATTTTATGCTTTCTCCATGGAAATGTTACCGATGCAGAGGTAATCGTGATACCTCTTTCTCTTTCCTGATCCATATAATCGGTTATCGTATCACCAGTATGCACTTCACCAATTGATTCACTTGCACCAGAATAGAATAACATACGTTCGGTTGTGGTTGTTTTACCGGCATCAATATGAGCTATAATTCCAATATTACGCGTTCGACTGACTGCACCCATTGATTCATCCAATGCTTTCGATGGTTGAGGACTAGATTTACCCTTAATTGTAGCAAAATTTCTTTGACCAAACTCGGACATCACTCTGGAATGATGAACCAATGTTGACCATGATGAACGTAAAGGTTGACAAGAGCATAGACTACATCCTTGGGTCAATCGTTGAACAAAGATAACCATTTCGTGTAGCTAAAACCCACTATACACCATACACAATTGATATTCGTATTATTAAATTATCATAACTATAATCAAAGGGCATTGATGGTGAATAATCATGTGGAAATACTTCCGATTATTGATCATAAAAAAACACGTGCACTTGTGTTGACATTTGCTTTCAGTGTATGTTTACATTTCACTCACGCATGGCTTTGATTGTGTCACTTTGCGCGGGTTTTGGGTGTTAAAAATGATTTCAATTGAATTGATTTAATCGACCAAATCAAACAGTATTTTGATTAGCCATGTATAATGATCCTACACTGCCATGTTTTAGGTGATACTTTGAAAATTATGCTGAAATGTTGTCATGATTAAGGTGAACATTGTTATGATATGTGATTCGAGTTCAGGATATAAGTTTATACATGTGCGATTTCATTTCTTTTGGTGAATGTGATCTGAATTCATGATCATTTTTGGTGATGCATTTACTTGTGTGAATATAGTTATTATGGTTTGATAGTTTATTTAAGAAAGATGAAAATTTATTGCTTGTTCCATGGGCTTTTTTCTGGAGATGAAAGGAAATATTTCCATTGTTAATTTTGTGGAATACTCAGCGGAGTATTACGAATGAATTTGGTTGCTTCAAGTGGTAGGAACGAAAATGACTGAAATTTTTTTCTATTATTGGCTGATATTGAATGTCATAAATCATGATGGAATGATGTTTGAATGAGGAAGTGTTCTTCCGAACAAGAAGTGAACTAAGACGATTGAGATTGATCTTTAGCTTGCTGAATTCACGTTTTTTGTGTTGTTGAAAGGTTTGAAAAAGAAATTCGAAAATAGTATGCAATTCATCGAAGTTTTGGAGAGCGAACATTTCAAAATGCCACATGTTATTTTTCTCTCATCATTTTTGATAAGATTTCTGATATACTATTCGCGGAATCCTCTCTTCTCCATCTCCTCTCCTTCCTGCCAGAATTTCCACCAGAATCGTATGCATGATGAGATATCTTAGTGGAAATTTTTCAAGAAGATCATCCAAGTGAGAAGAGAGAGAGAGAGAGAGATGATAACATGAAAGGATCGCATACTTAACAATAACTGAAAGGCGGATGATTCGAAAAAAAGTGAGCATTTCATGAAGAATTTCATGGAGCAAAGTATAAAACTCAATCTTACGTATGAAAATCATGTGTCTCTCTGTGTGAGGTTCCAAAAGAAAATCGTATGAGAGAGATAGACAACTGACAGTTGTAAATAAAAACAGAGTATCTTGTATAACGGTACTTGAAATCGTATGGTTAGAATAGAGCAAGTCTCTCTACCACGATATATATACACATGCTGAACTGAACTGAACAGAACTGAATGAGCATGACATGATGGTGAATGGAGCAAAGGAATATAATGAAAGAGAGAGAGAGTATTTGGAATTGGGTGAGTGGAATGGTGTTTTATTTCGATGTTGGCATCATTCGATTCTGTATGTTGCTCATGTACATGTGTGTTTGATGCTGTAAGGTTGTAAGAGGTTGAGAGCAAAAGATGAACAATAAGGAAGAGGTTTGATATTGAAGCAACAAAAAAAATGCTTGATAGTTACTGTTATTCTTTTGCTTTCCCACTTTCGATCATTTCTAGTCATTGTTATTGTTGACTTCTTTTTTGAATGAACATCAAAAGTTCTCACTTCTCGTATATATATTATTATACACTTGAGTAGTTCTAATTCAGCTTTTTTTCGATCTCTTTCCTGTTATTGTTCACCATCAAACATGTAAATCAGCTTAACTCTCACAACACGTGGAGTCGATCAAATTAAGTTTGGATAAAGAGACAGAGAGATTCCAAATACGAAATCTTTCTCTGTTGAAAGTTCAACACAAGTTTAATATGTGTGTGAATATATTATCAATGCCTTCTTCATTGAATACACTGTTTTTTCTTCTATTTCCGTTCTGTTAAAATGTTCTGTAGTAAAATAATTGAAAATTGAGGAACAAACAATGTGATTACCAGTGACTATTGTGGATGAAAAAGAGAGAAAGCAAGAAGGATTGATTACTCTTTTCATTTTCGATCCTCATCCGATCTAATCTTCTTCTTCACATGATTGAATCTGATTTTATTCGCTCTCATTCAATTTGTTTTCATCATTTACGCTCAAAAGAGCAAAGTTACTTCCTAACGCCATTCATGTGTGTATATATATATCTGTTGATGTGTGTATTTCATCAAATCAACTATACCATACAGTACCATGGGATTTAATTCCAAAGTGATCACCAAAGATCATTGTCAAGATTGATCTGAATCTCACATAGAGGACATCTCTTTTCTCTCTCTATCTGTTGCTATCGTATTGAAATTTTGTTTCACTCCATCACCAAGATTATCTTCGATCCACGAACTATACACATTCAGTCCAACGTATCGTGTGTGTGTGTGAAAAGTGTGTAACTTGCACACACACATTAGTGAAAGTTTTTTTTTCTGTGTGTTTTTTTGCCAATATTGTCCAAGTAAAACAAAAGTGCCCAAAAGTGTTCATTCGAAATGTTGTCCATTTTAGCTAAATCAACAGTGTTTATGAGCTTACATCGTTCGTTTGGTGGAACAGAGCTTCGAAATGGTTCACATCTTGTGTGGCTATTATGTAAGCGTCACTATTCATTTTGGCTAAAATTACGTGCTCATAGCCATAAAGGAGGCATACTCGATGGTGGTACTAGTAGTAGTAGAAGTATTCTCAAGTCTAATTACATGCCTTCCTGTAAGCCATGGGAAATCAATTCTATACTGAACCAACAATTTTGGATTATTACTCGCTACGCTGCAAGTGAAACGAAATATTCTAAGCCAAATGTTGCGGAAAAGTTGAATAAAAGTGAAGTAGATGCTCATCAAGAATCGCAAAGTGATCATCATGCTAAATCATCATCACCACCCCCACCGGAAAGCCTTAAAGATGATAAAACTGTTGATGATCAAGCAAATTCAACAACAACAGAAACAACATCCAATAAGACCACCACCAAAATCGATCCAAAATTGTTTGATTATGCTGATGAATTAATGGATTATTTGGGTGAGCCAACAGCTCGAAAAAGTATTGTGATACTTAAGATTTTGCTTACCATCATAGCTGGTCTATATTTTGGAGCATTTCTTGCTAAATTGGGTGCTAATTTATTGGAAGAATATGAAATATTTGTACGTGGGGGTGATGATGACGATGATTGAAAGTCTTCTCTTGACACACATAGACACGCAAAATATTATGAAGAAAAGATTTCAATGTACTTCTTGATGAAGTTTCTCAAGAAAAGAGAAAGTGAAAGAAAGAGAAAGAATCTTATTATGTAACATGTCTCACATGTTCTAGACAGCTATGAAAAAAAGAGGAAGAAGAAAAATTCTGGACCCAGTTATGGAACAAGATTGTTCATTCTTGATCGATCGTCATTTAGTTTGGAGTATGGCATAAGTTTTCCCCTCTTCATATCGTATATGTGTGTATGCTATGTGAATTAAAATAAGGAAGAGTATGATAAGTATGCCTTCATATAACTGTCTGCTCATCTGTGTGTGTAAAATATATACACAGGAGCAGCAGCATTGGAACTATTCAGTTTAACTCATGCCCTGAAGTCATTTATTTTACAATTCCATGGGAATGAAGAAAGGAATCATCATGTCTTCCAGGATGAGGGAAGAGGATTTTGGGAATATATTTTTTCCTCTTCTTCTCTTTCATCCATCTTTTCCATCAAAAAAATTGGAAGGAAAATTTCAACAACATCCCGCTCACACTTCAAACAAATGGTAACATTATACATACATATTACGAATGAATGTGTGCTCTAAATCTATGAAGTTATCCTCATCTCTCAAGAGGATCAGCAAAGATACACACATACACATAAATACACCCAAAAGGATCCGTGAAACCGTATTGAATCCGAAATGCATCTCATTGTGTGTGTATTTAGGTGAAAAGAGAGAAGAGAAGAAGATGAAAGAATAAAGAAAAGGAAAGAGTTACTCCACTATCCAAGACTATGGAATCTTTTTATTCTTTCTATTCGTTCCCTCTCATGGAAAAGCTTTTTAACACAATCACTATCTGCCAAACGGTTACCTTCACGTGGAAGGAGGTTGGAAATGGAAGAATGAATGGAACAAAGAATACACTACCGATAAAATGGTAAGTGAATAATGCATACAAATGATCATGAAGAGCATCCAAACTCATAGCGGCCTCATCATTGAACAACAGCATCTGTTCTACCATTTTCATCTTGTTCAACAAGCGCTATTGGTGTGTGTCTATGTGAGGGCATTTCGTCTCGAAAACATTCATTCTATGGTCGAAAACTGAGAATCAAGAAGCGAAAGAAAAAACATACTGTCTTGGACGTTGGAAGAAACGTTCCATTCTCAAAAAAAAAGGGGCCAGAAAACGAGGTTTTCCCATGGAAAAGAAATTGCAACAACAAAATCAGCTTCCATACACTATTTTCTTCAAGAATAGAATTTTACCATCCATTTGCCTGTATTCCCGTGAATACGTTATCCAAAGTGGATGACGAAAAGAGAGAGAGAAACAGTTGACATCAATTCACATCTAATCTCCCAAATTGGATCTAAACCGACCTCCGGGAAACCATCTTTCTCTCTCTTTGCTTTTTCTCTCTCTCTCTTTTCCCATGTCTCAATGGCTGGCTTGATAGTCATTCTTGCAAGGAAATGGAAAAATTTTTGGAAAGAGAGAGACATCTTTAACTATCTCCACTGTTGAATCATTGGAAATGATTCGTTTTTGACTCGGTTCCAACCATTTTCTTCCTTTCTCTCTCTCTCAACGGAAAACTTTGCAACCTCTTCATGAGACTCTCAGAGGTGATCAGTGTTGAGAAATAGAATATAACTTGAATTCTGGGACCAGATGAATTCTGCTTTTCCCTCAAGCTTCACTGGGAAGCACATTCCCTTCTCTTTCTCTACATACTCACAACTACTTGAGGGCATCAAGAGGCAAATACATAGAGGCTACCTCACTGTGCATAGTTGATCGATTTTTGTACGTGTTGCGAGTATGTGATATATAAATTGAGAATGAGCATGAATCAACATGCAATCTCTACCAAAAACAAAGGACATCAATGAACAAGACGAAGAGAAGAGAGGAAGAAGAGAAGAGAGAAAGAATAGCTCAAAGATGGAGTGTGTTTTTTTATTATTATTTGAATGGTTCTACAGCCATTCATGGTGACTATAAGAAAAGAAGATTATTATGAAGAATGTAAGTGATTGTCAAGAACAAAAATAATCATTTAGAAAGCAATCTACTTGATGATATCGAGCCTTTTTTCCTAGGATCTTTTGGTCCATATCAAATCGAATGGATCCACATTACTTCTCATTATATTCCAATATACTAGTGTATTGAGACTTGTATTGAGAGCAGAGATACATCCTTCCTTACAGAAGTGCATAAGGTAGAATGATGCTCCTGTATTCATTAGTATCATTCAACTTACGGTTCAGAAAATCTTCTTTTCATCTGATCTTTCTTTTTCTCTTTCCCTTGATCTTGATCCTTTTCATCATCATTTTCACCTATTTACCATTGAATTTGCGAGTCAGCACTGACTATTCATGCCTCGATTCTCATTCGATTTCATGCTCACAAAAATTTTTTGCCTTTTTCGAGCAAATGGTGCAACTTTATCTTCTTATTTTCCTGTGTAAATATACACATACACACATATATACACACATGGAAAACTGAATACTCTCTTGAGTGGAAGATTATCGAATGTGTTTGAATTCACACGATAATATGGGAAAAAAGAGAGAAGTTGACCCACATTTGCCATTTACAACTGTTAATATATAAATATATATATTCGTCATATATTTGACGAAGAAAAACTTTGATTTGTATGATATTATGTTGACAATTTGCTTAACATGAAATTTAAGCTAGCTAATTGAGCTAGCATTGAGTGATTATGAGTATAATGATGAAGAAATGTGAAATAAAGAAATTGCTATTTTCAAAATGAATTTTCCCCTCTCTTTTCACTTTCCTGCTACTAAATGAATCATCTGAAATAAATATCACATTCTCACTCGACTGCTCTCCAAATCATGATCGCAAATGGACACTAGAGATGATCGTGAAAAAAAACTCGAAGACTATCATCATCATTTCATGATGAAGTTCCAAGCTCTACTAGAATTCTCCCTCCATTTAACCAGTGAAAAGCTCTCCAGAGAAATCGAGATGACAATTGGAATGAAGAGTCACTCAATTTGAAACATATACACATAGTTTTTTTCCGTCTCTCTTAAAGCAATCAATGCTCAAGTTTCCAACTCACAAACACATGAAACACTGAAAATGCGATCGATTTTGGTATAAAAGGTTGTCTCCTTATCTTTGTTGTCTTATCCACTCTTTTTTCTTCCTCTCTCAATTCTGAATGGCAAAGAGAGAGAGAGAGAGAGAGAGAGAGAGAGAGAGAGAGAGAGAGAGAGAGAGAGAGAGAGAG